>OVAY01001210.1:0-33693 GCA_900406395.1 Kernera saxatilis | reverse complement strand
TCATATAGTTAGTTATACGTATCTTTATAATAGTTAACTATTTATAAAAATCTTATATACTTACAGAAATAATTAACTATAATTATTTTATATATAAATAGTCAATTATGTTTAATTATGTTAATTATTATTTATATATGTAGGTAAATATATATATATATATATATATGATATAAATTATAAATAAATATGTATATATTTGATATAAAGTGTGAGGAAAGAGAAAATTATTTTTATATAAATAAATTTAAATATAATATTAATTTGAAATGAAGGACCACTTGTGGTCCTATGTAGTCCAAAATATAAGGGCATTATGGTCATATTTTAATTACTTTTGTTACTTACCTAAATTTGGTCTAAAGTTTTTTTCTAAAGGTTAAAAAAATATGGAACTTTTTATTGTCAAAATGAAAAACCGGAGGCTAATTTGCAAATAATTTGCTTAATATATTTTAAAAATAAAAATTTGGAGCCAAAGCCCATGTTTCATTTGGCTAGACTGAGGCCGGTCTTGCCCATAAGGTGTCTTTCATCTTCATCTTGACACCAAAATAGAACCAATCTAAATCTATCATATTCTTTCCAAGAGCCATCTATACAACATATATGCCCCAAGAGAACCAAAATGATGGGTGCAAATATATCCTGATCCATCCTTTGTTCTTGCATCTTTACAGCTTTCCACGTAAAAAACTCACATTCTGCTAATTTCAGAACATCTTTTGGGTCACAATCCAAACCATTAAAAACTTTATGATTTTGCACCTTCTAAATAAACCATAAAATCCATGAAAAATCCAGGTTCTTCTGGAGCCTGGTTGAAGCTAGAATAAATAGTCCATATTCAAATATACTGATGATATCGAAAAACATCTCTAAAGGGATCACCGAGAGAGCCCATGTTTGTAATGTTGAAAGACATTCGAACAAGATGTGGTTAATTATTTCTGAATCTGCCCCACATCCTGAATATTGGACATTACAATTGATCCCTCTATTCTTTAAGTTTCAAATTTACTAATAAGCAACCAGATAAAGCCTACGAAATGAAATATTTTATCTTTGGGGGACATTTTCACTTTCAGCAATACGCTTGAATCGGTGTAATATTCAAGTCCATGCACTAGATCAATGCTCCCCGAATTCAGAATATTATGGACCGTCCAATAGCTAGATTTAATCGTATATTTTTCTGATTTTCTGAAATGCCACCTTAACCTATCTTCTTTATACACATTAGTTTTTGGTAGAATACGAATACTCAAAACATCTCTAGGTTCTACCAATGCATTAAGCATCTCCATATGCCACATTTTAGTTACATGCTGATTTATGAGTTGATTTACCGTGAGATTTAGATGAAAGTGATGCCGGTCTAGGAAGACTATCCAAAAGGTAGGGTGATTTCCTCACCAAAATCGAATAACATGATCCAAGCCTTTTGATTAATCCATTTTTCCCAATGGTCTAGCCGATATAATATTTTTCCATCCATTAGAAGGAGAGTAAATCTTAATAGATTCCAGTGAAGTGGAGTTTTGATTGTATCTTCCTTTTCTTTGAAAATTTTGACCAAGAGTGAATCCGATAATCTATCAAGTACCAAAGTTTTTCTATTTAGACTGTGTTAAAGCGCAATTTAGTTGTAACTGTAGTGATATTTCTTTATCGGTGAAAATATTTAGAAGGATTTGTCAAAAATGATACTTATCTCAACTTTCCTATGCGAACATGACACTTCCCAATTCTCTTTTGCGATTTAACACTTTTTCAGTGTTAAAAGACTATTTTGCCTTTATTGTATAAAATGATCATATTATATGATATACAAGTTTATGTACGTACAAGTTCATGTACAGACAAATAACATATATATATATATATATATATAGTATATGTGTACGTATAAATCTATGTACATAGTATATATATGCTTGTACAAATCTATGTAACTGTTATCACAGCCTATTTATAATATATACATATATATGTATACGTTCATGTACAGACAAATAGTCTATATATAGTATATGTGTACATATAAGTCTATGTATATAGTATATATATGCATATACAAATCTATGTAACTATTATCATAATCTATTTATATAATATATATGTATATACTTATACATGTACAAGTCTATGTACAAACAAATAGCCTATATACAATTGTATATGTGTACATACAAATTTATGTACATAGTATATAAGTTTATGTATATAGGATATATATGTAACTTTTACATGTACGAGTCTATGTAACTATTTTCATAATCTATGTACATAACTTTGAACAGCAGTACCAAAGACATTTTCGTCCGCTACAGTGCACAGAAGTGCCAAAAGGACAAAGATTTTGAAAAAGTGTTATAAACACTAATATTTTCAGAGAAAGTTTCAAACAATACAAAATTCTCAAATATCAATTATCTTATCCAATTTCCATCATGTTTATGTTATTTAGGTAAGTAAAACGAAAAATGATTAACACCGAGGAAAACAATAATGTTAAAAGATTTTTTAAAAAATGGTGAAATGACGACTGTTTATGAGAGAAAACAATGATTCTTGGTTATGTTTTGGATTTAGCATTAAAGTAAGAAACAATGAGACGTAAGAGTGTTGAATATATTATGAGATTTATGTGATACTAGGAGTATTAGATGAATAAGAGAATAGCAAAATCATAAATGATCAACCAACGAAAATATTTTAACAAAGTAGAATTTTTTTATTTAATATTTTTTGTTGTTTGGATATTTCAACCATGCACAAACATAATAAATTATCATACATATTGACAATTGAGATTTGCACGTTCATTTGGATATAATTTTGGTTACTTGGTCATGTCTTACATGCATGTTAATTTGAAATACTTGTCTAACACGAGGAGGTACTTCGAGGTGACTTCCATTTCAATAGCATGCTTCGATCCTCCAATGATTTGGTCGAGGAAGCCTACACCCACATATCCAGGAGTGACCATACCAAGCCAGAATCCATACGATAATGCACATCAGACCAAATACTGAGTCGGGAGTTCCAAACCCAAGAATGAATAATTCCAGCCATGAGACACCTTGGCATGGTTTGATGACCCATCAAGCTGGTCAGAACGCCCAATACCCCATAAAGACCAACACATATCCATAGATGCAAGGACAACTTCAAGATCCGACAAGGAGTTAAGCCGCGGCCAAAGTTGCTTTAAGAGCTATTCAGGCCCAAGCCATGGAGAAAAACCTGTCCCAACATAAGGAGACCCAATGGAGCCCCGACCACCAAAGATCCTGTTAAGACCGGCCCGGATAAGCCCCAGTAGATGCATTCAATTGTATGGCCAAATATGGATCCAAATAAGGCCAGTGTCTTATCTGTCGTCTTGGGAGTGTCATACACCGTTTTATCAAAGGCTTCTGGTGAGACAACGGGTCTTAAGCTTCTAGAACAACTCAAGAACGCCAAGTAAGGGAGAAGATACGAATTGAAGATAGTTCCTTATATGTAAGCCCAAATATCCCCAACGGCTAGTTCTTGTTTTCGCGACATTTTACTTTCATTTTCTCATTAATTTTCGAACATTCTCTTTGGTTTTTTAGTTGCTTTCAGACCGTTGGAGGTCCCGAGCATATATAAGCTCCTTGTATCCTTTTTTTTTCTTTACACAATATTTCCAAGTGATAAACAAGTATGTTTTCTGTCAAAGCTTTGTACATTTGATCTTTAAGTCTCTTTCTTCATGTGTGGCTGCCTCTTCTAGAATAAGGTTCGTGAGTGTCTCCTTCATCGTGTGGTTTCTCTTCTGAATTGATTCTAAACCCGGTTACCTCTTCACCAAATTCTTCCGCACGCAAACCATTGTTTCTGTTCTGTCGAATGATCAATAAACTTTGACTATCTAGGCTTACATCAACACTAGGATTTTGCATATATCTGCAAGAACACATCCAATGTCCACCAAATGGCTTCAATATGGCATTATAATGAATCATGTTATTTTAGTAAAATGAGTTTTGGTGCAACGGCTAATCATGTTATTTTATCCGATAATACACTATTTTGAAAAAAATTATAAACGATAAAACGCACAACTTATTTTAAAAAATATAGCTACATTTTTTTGGCCAAAATCACCCCCATATATCTACCAAATCACCCAACTGTAACCTAAATGCTACTTTTAAACCACATATTGGTATTGATTGGTTCTCCCTTAACGTTTGTGGGCGGTTGGAAAAAAAAATCATAGAAATAGCTTTGTATCGCTTTGTATTATTTTATGCCGCTTGGAACAACTATAAATCAAAAACTCCTTCCTGCAAGCATTTTCTGTGGCAAGTGGTTGCGGGTGGTTTAGTTTTTTTTTTTAAATCATCTTAAATATTAATAAAAATTTACAAACAACAAAAAAAATTTAAATAAAAGTTTATTCCCTTCTATTAAATATTATCATATCAAATTCTTATATACTTGATATATTCATTTATATATATATATATATATATATATATATATATTCATATTAACTAAACTAAAATGTATTTGTAATGCAAAATTTTGTAGAAGAAAATAAAAAATAATAAAAACATGAAAAAATTAGAAATAGAGAAGACAACATATTGAAGAAAAAGAAGAAGATTAGAACTGCGAAAAAAAAGTAGGGCGGACCACCCTGGATCAATTCTTTTATTGAACTTGCTTTACTCTAGATCCTAGTTTGATAGGTTTAAAAGCTAACGTTGGGCTTATCATCAAAATGCTTTCGAAAACGGATTAATTTATTCCCAATAATTGGATACGTGTGGCTGATTTAGCTAATATATCAATAGTATTTTTTCTATGTAGAAAGTTAAATGTAGATGATTAATCATAGATAAATGCATTAATATGGACGATGTTGGAGGTCTTTGGTCATAATCTTTTAAAACAAATTGTGCTGAACTATTTACTATTATGCAATCACACAATGATTAATCCGGCTTCTCCAACCTTTTAGACTAGTTATATGTTTTTCAGGATAGTTTTTCCAAATTTTTTTATTTTTCTATTTTTCGTTCATCAAATGGCAAGATGTACTATTTATCACTATTTAACTCGTGATTTTAGAGTTAATATTGATGTTTCTGTTGTAAACTTTTTTTTTTTTTTTGAATTGGACAACCAATTAAGAGTTTTACTAATTGAAGTGGTGAAATCTAAAAATTATCTACAAAATAACAAAAATGATTAGCTTTGTCAATGGTTTGATGCAATGATCGTGGAGTTCTATCATGATTGAAAGAACTTGTGTGGACTATAAAAGCAGCTCTATCGGGGAGTTCTTCTCAAAAATTTTAATATTAAAATAATAAAAAAAATTAGAAAAAAAAAGAGAGAATCAGAATCGATTCTATTTTTAGAACCGGTTCTTAACTCTTCTAACCACATGTTCAAATTATATTGGATGTTTATAAATATTATTTAAAATTTAATTAAATAACAAAAATAAAATAAAAAATATTAATATTTTATTTTTTGTGAGAACTCATAGATGAAGCTGCTCCGAGTGAGAGGCTTAACTTTGTCTTTAACTGATCCTTGACCATAAGTGAGAGGCTAAGCTTTGTCTTTAACTCAAACTTAAAAAACAATTTTTTCAGAATCTTTTTCCAAGAAAACGTTAGCTTTTCACAAAAAGAATTCTTACATTCTCACCACGTGTCATCATTTCGTAAGCCAGTCGTCACTTGAAGTAACCGCTTGTTTACTTTAACAGATGCGCTCCCAGGTCAACTCAAGCTTCTCTGCCTCCACTCAATTTTGCTTAGCTCACCTTTAGATACATTACATTACATACATGTATATATCTATATCTCTCTCTTTATAGAGATACTCAAAAATCAAAAATCAAAAATCGTGCCTTTTAAGGAAAATGTAGCTTGCAGAATCACATATGTATTTATCCAGAAACAGATCCTTTTTTTCTTTAACTAATATTCTCAAATCGAATGTTTCCAAAAAAAATATTCTTCTTATAATCATTTTCCCAGATCATCTTTTTCCTTGTCACTTTTCTCCAGAAATTCATCCTTAATTCTTGCTAAATTATTTTCCTAACTAACGTGAATATTCCCAAGATTTTTTTTCTTTGTTGTTGTTCTATATAAAGCAATACCATAATTCAGAATTCTCATTATTATTTCTTCTTTGTTCTGAGTTTTATGTTTTTTGATCATAATGAGTTTGTTAGTGAAAGTTCTTGTCTCTGTGACATTACTTTCTTCAGTGTTTGTAATAACAACAGAATCAGCTCCTGAATCTTCTCTTATCACCAAAATTCCTGGCTTCAATGGCACTTTTCCTTCAAAACATTACTCCGGGTAAAAATTGAGTTCTCTGTTTCTTCTTTTTGGTTTGATAACATATACAATAGCCAAGGGGAACCTAGTGATTTTTGTAGATAATTTTTCTGTTTTTGAAAAACAAGATTCTCATCTTTCAATTTGGTACTTTAAAATTCTGGTTTCTTTTTGGTTCTTGTCTTGATTTCTATAATTCTTTGGTTTTTTTTATTCTAAGGTACGTGACAATAGATAAGGAGCATGGGAAGAATCTGTGGTATTACTTTGTTGAATCAGAGAAGAATCCTTTGAAAGATCCGGTCGTGCTTTGGCTCAATGGTGGTCCAGGTTGTTCAAGCATGGATGGGTTTGTGTATGAACATGGTCCTTTCAATTTCGAACCGGCTAAGACAAATGCTAGCCTCCCACTGTTGCATCTCAATCCTTATAGTTGGTCCAAGGTAATATATTTTTTTTTTAAATGTCAAAATAGCAAACGAAATATATTAATCATAGAGTAATTGACTAAAGGACAAAAAAAATGGACTGTCAATTAAGAATATAGCAAAGAAGGTAACCTATTGTTGAGTTAATTTTCATCGAGTTTCGACGATTTTACTTTTTAATTAGTTCGGGACGTGTGATATGTTAATTTTTTAAAAGAAAACAAATTTGAGAGTTTAATTTATCAAATAAAGTTTAAAATTTAGGATATCGAGATTAATTTTTCGCTTTGTTAGGAGTCAATTTGATAAACTAGACATCTACATAAAAAAAATAACATCTTACGAGAAAAAGGTTTCCTTTCCGTCACTTTTAAATGAATAGTAAAATCAAGGATATCAAAATATATACTTTGTTTCATTGCTATTTTTCTAATTTCCCCTTGAAATTTTGTCATTTACCAAATTCACTATTTAATTATAAGTTTTTACCTTTTTTTCCTTGATGTATAATTTTTTTTTTCCAGGTCTCTAATATCATATACCTTGATTCTCCAGTCGGTGTGGGATTCTCTTATTCAAAGAATGAATCTGATTACAAAACCGGCGATATAAAAACCGCGGTTGATTCTCACATGTTCCTTCTCAAGGTAAATTATAAAATTTTTTTTTTTTTTCAATGATCTAATTTGAAAATTTTCAAATGAGCTTATACAGTTATACTTAAAAGCTAATGAATTCTTAATAGGATTTTATTGAATTATATCCAAATGATAGCTTAAAAGCCTGAATTTCACATTTTATTATTGAAATTTTGTTAAATTTCATATGACATTACAATAAAAACTAACATAACATTATACAATAGAACCTCTCTAAATTAATACTCTCTATAAATCAATAGATTTTTTCGGTCTCAAATTAATATATCTATAAACTAATATCTCGATAAATTAATAAAATCCGACACTATTAATTTATAGAGGTTTTACTGTAGTTTAAAGTAATTTAGAAAAATGATCTCAAATTCTCAATCTAATAACACAAGTATTTACGGAATTCATGAAATACATCATTGATTTTAATTATAAATAAATTTCAATTCTTTCAAATTTAATTAAATTATTTCTTTGAATAACAACTATCAAAGTATAACGGTTAGGTTCGGTTTACTCTAATTAATTGTGATTGTAGTCTGGTTCAATGTATAAAGGTTAGTCCGGTTTAGTCTTGTTAATCAGATTAAACCGGACCTAACCGCTATACATTGATAAACTCTTATGTTTTTGGGTGTAATTCAGATCACTAAATGCTTCTTTCGAATGTTCTTCACCAGTGGTTCCAGATGTTTCCAGAGTTTCAGTCAAATCCGTTTTACATCTCCGGAGAATCTTACGCCGGAGTTTATGTCCCAACTCTTGCTTCAGAAGTTGTCAAAGGTAATGTATCTTCTTCTTTCAAGTGTTAACATAATCAAAGATACATCTTCTTGAGCTTTTTTTCTCCATTTGTTTGGTTATGTTGCAGGGAATAAAGATGGGGTAAAACCGGTTCTTAACTTCAAGGTAACGAGATTAATAAGTCAAGCTCAGTTTCATGAGTTCTTGTTTGGTTTCAAACAATGAATTGTATGATCTACTCTGGTTTTGGACAGGGATATTTAGTTGGAAACGGAGTTTCGGATTCGAAGTTTGATGGAAATGCTCTTGTCCCGTTTGCACACGGGATGGGACTAATCTCTGATCAACTCTTTGAGGTTTTGTTTAGTTGCTCAGTGGCTGCTTACTCTTCTACTTCTTTCTCTCGTTATATATTTAACACATAACAAGAAAAACCGCAGAATGTTACAAAAGCTTGCAAGGGAAATTTCTATGAAATAGATGGAGTTGATTGCGTAGAACAGATATCGAAAGTTGAAGAGGTGTGTATAAAGTTAATCTAAAGACATTTAGAATGTTAACTGAGATCATGTTTTCATATTTTTGTTTCTCTTGTGTCAGGATGTTGCCAAGTTGAACATATACAACATTCTTGAGCCGTGTTACCATGGAACATCGCTATCCGCGTTTGATATAAGATCGTTACCTTCAAGTCTTCTTCAGCTAGGCAAAACCGAAAAACCGTTAGCTGTAAGAAAAAGAATGTTTGGGCGAGCATGGCCGGTTCGTGCGCCTGTTCTTCCAGGCATTGTTCCTAGCTGGTCTCAACTCCTTGCTGATATCATTGTTCCTTGCATCGTAAGTAAACCAAAACCTAGTGCCTCTCTGTTTTGATCACTTCGGATTATACGCTAAACACACAAAGAATGTTTATTTGCAGGATGATAGAGTTGCAACAGCTTGGTTGAACGATCCATCGATTAGGAAAGCTATTCATGCTAAAGAGGTCTCAAACTATGTTTGATCCTATTGTTATATATCATGAAAACATATCATTAATGCCATGAAATATTAACAGGAAAGCGAGATAGGAAGGTGGGTACTCTGCAGTGACAAACTCTCATACGTTCACGATGCAGGAAGCATGCTCAGATTCCATACAAACCTCACTCTAAGTGGATATAGAGCTCTCATTTACAGGTACTAAAACAAAAACATATAAAAATGAATGTAAAGCTTTAAGCCTTTACTTTAGCTTAGAGAAAATGATGAAACAAGTTTTGATTTTGAAGCGGGGATCACGATATGTGTGTACCCTTTACTGGCTCTGAAGCTTGGACATACTCTCTTGGATACAAGGTGATTGATGAATGGAGGCCATGGATATCAAACAACCAAGTCGCGGGGTAATCTTTTCTTCGTTTAGTCGAAAAATATGATTTTGTTTTTGGAGCTCTAAGAGTTTTTCTTACAATATATGGTATATATTGTTTTGTAGGTATACGCAAGGATATGCAAACAATCTCACATTTTTAACCATCAAGGCAAGCATTGAATCATAACTCTACTCTCAAATAACCATCTCAATTGAAAAAAAAAAAAGAATCTTTGTTACATTCTTTTGATGTTTTATCCTTGTGGTGGTAATTTTCAGGGTGCAGGACATACGGTTCCTGAATACAAACCGCGAGAGGCTTTGGATTTCTATAGCCGATTTCTAGCAGGAAGCACGATTTAAGAGAGCTCTCTATTTTAAAAAAAAAGTACAGAAAATGAAGAAAAGTTGGATTATCTTGTTGTGTATTGACTCATTTGAATAAGAAGCATGTGTCTTTTCAGCTTGTGAATGGTTGATTCTTCATTATAAAACATCATGTTATTCCTCTGCTTTTACCAGAATGCATGCCGTTTCTACTTTCTACGTTTGAGCTGCTTGCCGTTCTTCACTGCGTGCAAATTGAAGTTCCGCTTGTAAACATTTCAACAAAGCATTTTCAAGTGTTAGACATATAGACTTTAGGTTTCATGGTCAAGCCCTTCTACTTCTCTGTTTTCGTCGTGATTTTCAAGTTCTAATTTACATCCACGTTGGTTAACAAGTATGACCTGATTTAGTGAACTCATAACCTACGTTGTATGGATCCAGTGTCTAGTTATGAACTAGTTAGGGAAGAGTCAATATGTCTATTTAGGTAAACAAAACTTGATGATTCTGTCATATGGCAAACAATTTGGGCTTAAGGCTACTCTTGTTTTGGCCTCGATCGGTAATCAGTGGAATCTTAGACGCAAAACTATCCCGGAATACCAAGTGGTCCTTGGTCTAGTGGCGTTAGACTAGAGCGCGATAAGTCTGATGCCTAGTTCGAGACCGCTTGGGAGAGGATTAACTTACATTGATCACGTTGGAATTAGTCTAAGCAACTTTAAACTTAAGTTAGCTACATATATACATATAAGTAACAAAAAATGTGTTATCTTACTTTATTTTGGTTTGAATAGTAATAGAGAATAAAGCCATTTTTCGGTTGCCAATTACAACTTACAAGGCAGTGATGCAAAAAAAANGTGATGAAAAAAAAAAAAAAAACCAAAAAAAAAATGATAATTAAATTTTATGGAAAACAAATATAAGTCCTAGTGGTTACAAAGTCACTGGATGATCTTCAGTTCCACGATTAAACTTGATTATTATTACTCGAGGATATTGTTTTACTTCCATCGTCTTCTACTCTCTGTGTGCCAAAACATGAAACTGTTAGATAATTGACTAGACCCAAATTTTAAAAGATTGATATATGAAAAAATCTCAAATTACTGATCATACCTAAGTTGTAAGATCTCCTCTAGTTTATGTTCCATTGTCTCGAGCTCTGCCTTAAGCCGTCTCAGTCTAGTTAAAGTATCTACAACCCTCTGTTCCACCTTAGCCATATTATCTGAGACAGAGCAAGGTCGCTTGTGCTGCAAGTTTCCTTGATTAGCTCTGGATTTGTTAGACAATTTCTGTTTTCTAGGGCTTGAAATTTACACAGCAACAACATCAACAAACATCAATCAATAGTTCCCAAAAACTATCAGGAAAATCTACAAAAAAAACAAAAGAATGAAGATGATACAGAAAAGTAAAGTCTTTACAGTTTCTGATCATCGTCGATCTCGAGCTTCTTCTGGCAACTAGTAGTTGGATTGACAATGTTAAACTGAAATAAGAAAAAAGAAAAAAAAGGTGAGCAAACGAAAAATCAACGAGAATCAAAAGACTCTCATCGCCGTCGCATACCTTCATCTTCTCAGGTCGACTAGAGCCACAAGAGAAAAACTGCTTTGTCAATCTCGACGATTAGGGTTTCTACACTAGCAACGAGAAATAAGGTTTATTCTAATGGGCCAAACGGCCCACTTAGTTCAAAATATTTTAAAACAAAATTTGCTTTTAATTTATTTTGCTTAACATCATAGAGTCATTTGGTCTGATTCCTAGGTGATTTTTTTTTTTTTATTAAATATTAAAAATAATTAAAAAATCGTTTATTTGTCAAATGATATCTAATATAGTTTTTGATGCAGTTTATATATATATATATATATAGTTTTTGTCAAACGATATCTAATACAGTTTGTCAAACGATATCTAATACAGTTTGTCAAACCATATATGACTCAATACACCTATTCTACGAAATCTTTTGCGCTTTCTTTGGGTATATAACATTTTAGTCTTGGTAATTGTATCTGGCGATATAAGCATCAACAAAAACAATCGTTGTTTAGCTTTAACTAATCTTTCAGAAGTCGAGGATTAAAATCTGTACGTGCTTGAGGCTCTTCGAACTTGCTGCAGAAACAAAGAGTTTAGGTAGGAACATAATTGAATTTGGGAAAATTATGAAAAAATCTTCAACTTTTAAATTTCGGACATTCAAATCACAAATTTTCGAATTGACTATTTAAAGCATCAAAATCTGTTGATTTTTAATTTAAATCTCAAACTATTGTTATTGAGTCATATTGGAAACGTCGTTAAGTGGTTTAACATAACGAGTATATGTTTAACCAAGCAATGTCAGAATCTTCTACCATGGCTATGAAGAAGATTTTAGAAGTTTACAAAGGATTCAAAGATGTAAATACTTTGGTGGATATTGGAGGAGGACTTGGCACCATACTAAATCTTGTGACTTCCAAGTATCCTCAAATTAAGGGTATCAATTTCGACTTAGACATGGTTTTAGCTCACGCTCCTCTTTATCCAGGTACCATAGCAGTTGATAAATTTGATAAGTTGAAGAGTTTATTTTTCGACAAGTCTCTTAAAGGTCTTGTTTTTATTTTATACAAACTTACTATAAAATCGGTTATAGGAGTGGAGCATGTATCCGGAGATATGTTTATAGAAGTTCCAAAGGGAGATGCTATCTTCATGAAAGTAAGTTATATATATATATATATATATATATACTGCATTTGAATGGAAAACTTACATCTTATAACAAACATATAAAGTCAATGGTTTTTAAATTGTTTGGAATAAAGATTTGTTGTATTGATTATTTGTTTTTCATTCAAGATTGTGCTTAATTATCCTGTAGTGTCAACAATATGTAATAATTCTGATCAATGTAAAAGATGTGGTTTGCATTAAGGCTGTAACTGAGACTTTGTACTTTACGCTAAAATAATGGGTGGAATATACTCTCTATGTCTTGCATATAATCTACTTTATAGTAATGGATCGTCCAACAAAAAAAATTCAAATCTAGAATCGAATAAACAAAATTTCACGTATCAAGTTTATTATAAACTTATGCATATTATATTAGAAATTTGCTTTTAACTTTCAATTTATCAGCCTTCCCATTGAGTTTACAAGTAGTAAACAGAAAGGCAGGGCCGGCCCAAAATCATTTGATGCCTAAAACCCAAAATAAAAAATTGTTTTGTCCATCTACCACCAAAACTTAAAAAAGTTAAAATATGTTGCTATTAGAGGCCTCGAACCCAGAACATTATGACTATTAAAGAGCCAACAACCACTATACCACAACATACTTTTGTCAAATTTAATGCCCTAAAATAATAATATATATTGGCGCCTAAAGCCCTTGCTTTATTGGCTTTAGGTCAGGACCGGGCCTGCAGAAAGGGAATCAAAGCAAGTTCATACAAAGCAGACATTAAAGAGTGTTCAAGTGCACCAAGCTTGCATGTTAAAAACAACACTCTTAGACTCTCAGTGACAAAATCTCATACGTTCACGATGCAGGAAGCATGATCAAATTCCATAGAAACCTCACTCTAAGTGGATACAGAGCTCTCATTTACAGGTACTTAAACAAAAAAACATACAAAAATGAACCTAAAGCCTTAAGCCTTTACTTTAGTTTAGAGAAAATGATGAAACAAGCTTTGATTTGAAGCGGGGATCACGATATGTGTGTTCCATTTACTGGCTCTGCTCTGAAGCTTGGACACACCTACTTGGATACAAGGTGATTGATGAATGGAGGCCATGGATATCAAACAACCAAGTCGCAGGGTAATCTTTTCTTCGTTTAGTCGAAAAATATGATTTTGTTTTTGGAGCTCTCAAAATTTTTCTAAAATATATAGTATATTTCTTTGCAAGTATACGCAAGGCCCGGCTCAATTGTTGGAGAGACCCGGTGCAATATTAGAAAATTTTGGGTCTTCGACTCAGTGTAAAATTTTTAATATTAATTTTAGGCCTTCGACTCAATGTAAATTTTTTAAATTTGGGCCCTGAACCCGGTGCAAATGCACCTACGGCACACGATCAGAATGCAAACAATCTCACATTTTTAACCATCAAGGCAAGCATTGAATCATAATTCTACACTCAATACGAAAAATGTTATGTTTGTTATATTCTTTTGATGTATTATCTTTGTGGTGGTAATTTTCAGGATGCAGGACATACGTTTCGTGAGTACAAACCGCGAGAGGCTTTGGATTTCTATAGCCAATTTCTAACAGGAAGCACGATTTAAGAGAGAGCTCTCTATTTAAAAAAATAAGTACAAGAAATAAAGATATGTTTTTTTTTTTTTTGGTGATAACTCAGGGGTAAATCTCAGGTCTATGGAGGGACTCAGACTAATCTCCTGGAGGAGGGGCAGCCCAGGATAGACCCTCTCTCCGGATATGCAAATGGGCCCGAAAGCAGGGAACAATGTATTATAGTTTCACGCAGCAGGTGGATCGAACCTGAAACGTGTTGGCATCCCAGGCCCATCCCCTTACCACCTGACCACAGGGCCCCAGACGAAATGAAGATATGTTGGATTATCTTGTTGTGTTATATTGACTTATTTGAATAAGAAGCATGTGCTTTTCAGCTTGTGATGATTCTTCATTATAAAACATCATGTTATTCCTATGCTTTTACCATAATGCATGCGGTTTCTACTTTCTACGTTTGGGCTGCTTGCCGTTCTTCACTGCGTGTAGATTGAAATCCTGTTCGTGTCCGTTTATAAACATTTCAACAAAACTTTTGAAGACAAATGAAAGTTTACTTACTAGCTAAAGGTTTCTTGTGTCAGAAATTTCATACTCCAGAGCATTTTCAAGTGTTAGACATATACACTTTAGGTTTCATGGTCAAGGCGTCATGCCCGTAAGCGAGACAATTAAGTTCCATTTAGAATCCAATTAGGCATAGAGTTGGATTTTTTTTGAATTTTTTTGAACTTTTTTTTGGTTTTTTTTTATTAAATATATATAAATGCAACACTCAATTCACACAAGAAAAAAAAAAATAAGAAACAAAAGACACAATATCAAATAATAATTAATAACCTCTTTCCCGAACTTAATTCTCACCGTCTCAGTGTAAAAATAAAACAAAAGAAGAGTAAACCAAACATAAACTAAAGATGCTATATACAAGGGAAGAAATGACCATATCTTGGCCCAAGTTGTGAACCTTCGGGAAATGGAGAGATGGAAAAGCTATGGAACTCCTTGGTGGATCCGTTGAGGTGGAATGAGATTGGAGATGAGGATCGAGGCGTGTTCCACTATTATGTAGCTCTTCATTAGCTCATTAAGACCCTCATGACCTTTATCTTTCACTTCCGGTGTGAGTTTAGCCTTGATATTTGCAAAGGCTTTTTGGCTTACCCTTAAATTTCACCTTGTATTCAATGGTATCATCAATGCATCTAAGTGGATTCAAGGTCTAGGTGGTGTAGGCCTCATAAAAAGATTAAGTACTCCCTTGCTTAAAGCTTGTAATGTCGTTTTTTTTTTTTTTTTATCTTTGCCATCATTTGTTTGGAGAAGAACTTTGAGAGGAACTCCTTGCAACTCTCCCAAGTTGTTACAAGATTCGATGAAATATTCTTCTCCCATTGAAAAGCCTTGTCTCCCAAAGAGAATGGGGAATAAGATCATCTTGATAGCATCTTCGGAAAATCCATTCATCTTCATTGTTCTACAAAGTCTCTCAAAATTGATCAAGGTCATCTGGAGGGTTATCCGATGGCATCCCAAATTACTTGTTGTTTTTCACCATGTTGATCAAATTAGACTTGATCTCAAAGTTGTTATTTAGAATGGTTGGTGGTTGGATGCCGGTTCGTGTCCCACGTGTGTTGGGCTCATCAAACGCTATTATTCTTCGACGCTCCTGTTGAGCATGAACCGAAAGTCTTTGTTGAAGACCAATCCTATGGGCTTCATCTTGAGGTGGTTGTGGTGGGTCATTCTCCCCGTGGAGATTGTCAAATGTTCAACACACTGTCTTTCCCGTTGTTTCCTTCTTGCTAGTGTATTCTCGCTTTCCAAACGTCCGAGATCAACAAACACAATAGGTTGTAGATTAGTTTTTCTTTGGCTTCTCAAGTTCATACACCTGTGGAATCAAAAGGTAAAACAAATGAATGATACTTAGTAACAAAGTAAAAAGAAAACCTTAGTCTTGAATAGATTCTTAAACTTAATGGCTATCACACTATTTTCCGGACAGCGGCGTCAAAAATTTGATGTGATCAAGTTTTAAACCCGAAATTGCAAAACCGCAAGTGCACGGTTAAATCACTTGTACCACATTTGGGATCAAATCCACAATGAAAAAGAGATTGCACACTAAGTATCCGAGAAACTAATTAAGCTAAGGCAAATAGTTTTTATCAATTTTCCTTATGTCTAATTAACTAAATGGATAAAAAAATCTAATCAAAGCAGAAATGATTCATAAACAAAGCATAAGCAAGGTAAAAAACTAAACAAAAATAAACAAGCGATGACTAAGAAAGAAACAAGTAAATAAGAGAGCAAGATTAACTATTGATAGAGAACAATGGATCATGGGCAATGTAATCGATGAAGACATAATAACAATTGATTCATGATGCAAACACAATCACTAAACTTCTTCCTAGAACATGGAACACAATAACAAGATTAATCCACTCTCATGGAGCTATCACTTTACTAATTATCTAATTAATCTAAATTTTCATTTGCTAATTAGATAATCAATAAGCATTAAAATTACAATATGTCCAATAAGTTCAATAATCACCCTAACATTAATCATCATTGGTTGGGGAAGAAAATTCATTAAGGTTTCTTTCAATGAGCCTAATCTAACATTAAGAACAACTTAAATGAAGGAATCTACCATCAACCATCACTTACAGTTGACGATATCCACAATTTAGAAAAAAATATACCGATGATTCTTTGCAATATCGAGAAGATATTTCCAACATCTTTTTTAAGTTATGGAATATCTTCCAATTCACCTCTCGTGGGAAGCAACACTAGGTGGGATGGTTCAATACCGGTGGATGTATCCTTTTGAGCAGTACATGATGTGTCTCAAGGAAAAAGTGAAAACTGGAAGAAGCAAAATGGAATGCTCTATTGTGGCACAAAACATCAATGAAGAAGCTTCAAAATTTGTCGAATATTACTTTCCATCCGAAGTCCATACAAATAGTCGACGTCCTTCTCGTCATGATGATGGAGGCGAAGAACCAATTTATTCCATCTACGTTCCAAGCTTGTTTGTACAAACCGAACGGCTAAATGGACAAGGAAAATATCAAAAACTATCAAATTAGAAGTATACGCACTTACATATGTATATTCTCACCAACTGTGAGGATAGTATGGAGTACGAAAGGTACATATATAGGATTCCTTGACTAGATAAATTTTAAGTACATTGTAGAAATTTATATCTTTTCAATCATGTTATTAGTTTTGTGATAGGATTTAGATGGGTGTAATACGTTCTTACAATCCATATTATTCAAAATATCAATTAGAAGAAGTTAAACAGAAAAAATTTGCGTCGTGATTATAATTTTTCGTAAGTCTTATCTACATATATGTAATAAACAAATCCCAGTAAACAAATCAGATTTATAGAAATCGATGTGAAATAAAAGAAGATAGAAAAGAATAAGTCATGACCAGGTTGCTAGATTTAAATAGCTAACCAAGTTTTTAATCAAACCAAAGTAAGTCATGACATTGGGGTTGAGTAATAGCCTAGTGGCTTATCTCCACCATCTCCCCAAGCTATGACTTGGGTTCAATGACCATAAAATATGGGGTTGACTAATAGCCTAGTGGCTTATCTCCACCATCTAACTCAACCATCTCCCCAAGCTATGACATGGGTTCAAAGACCATAAAATATGGGGTTGACTAATAGCCTATTGGCTTATCTCCACCACATCTCCACCATCTCCCCAAGCTATGACATGGGTTCAAAGACCATAAAATATGGGGTTGACTAATAGCCTAGTGGCTTATCTCCACCGCATCTCCACCATCTCCCCAACCTATGACTTGGGTTCAAAGACCATAAAATGTGGGTTTAAAAAAGAATTTGGTTCATTCTCATGGAACCCACCCATCTGCAACATGTTTGACGAGGAAATGTCAATCACTGATATGTAATTTGGTGCTCTATTTTTTAGCTATTTCTGTTTTTTTTTTTGGCTTTGTTACCCAAAACCTCTATTTTTAAAGATGTTTTCTTTTTGGTATTAATCATTTCCCTTAAACGGCAAAAAAACAATTAAGCAAATATGGATAATATTCTAAAGGCAGCAAAAATCGAGGTTTTGGCGGGAAAATATTATTTTACGGTTTTGGCGGTAAAACGCGATTTTGTGACTTTGACGAAAAAATATGGTTTTACGGTTTTGGTGAGAAAATACGATTTTACGGTTTTGGCGGGAAAACGCGATTTTACGGTTTTGACCGGAAAATACGGTTTTACGGTTTTCGCGAGAAAATACAGTTTTATGGTTTTGATGGAACAAACATAATTTTACGATTTTGGTGGAAAAAAAAAACGATTTTGGCAAAATATATGGTTTTACGGTTTTGGCGAGAAAATACGATTTTGCGGTTTTGACGAAAAAACACAATTTTGCAGTTTTGGTAGGATAATACGATCGTACGATTTTGGCGGAGAAACACAATTTTAAACACTAAACTAACTACGACTAGGAAAAAAACGTGAGCAAGGAATTGTGTTCCTATTTTCTATTTATGTATTGTTTTTTGCATTTTTTATTTTCTATTTTCTATCTCGCCTTCAATTATAATTCTTTTTGTTCTATATTTTTAAAATCTATTTACTATATTTTGAATGCATTTGGATGAAATCATGTGGACAAGAACAAGTTGGACATAGATATTATTTGGATCAAACTGTGTTTAATTAAGTTTATGTGTACGGGTTCCGGTGGACAGAATAACATGGACACATTTAGCTGTGGACAATGATTGGTGGATAATACATCATGGACACTGGCTTGTGGAAAATTAGTCGTGTAAAATGATTAACTTTGGTGTCATTAGCATTTAGCACATAAGTCAACATTTTCTCTTTTTGTGAGCAAGATGAACCCTCGTTACTCACATCACTTCCCATGCAGTATATTTCAAACTATTTGGAAAAAAGATATTCAAAAAATTAAGAAACAAGAAACTGAAAAATTTACCATAGAATCACTTGATTTCGTGGATAGGTTTGGACAAGATAAGCTGCAAATTATTACTCATGGAAAATAATTTGTGGACATTGCAATGTGGATAATGAGTCGTGTATAATAATTACAGATCTGAAACCGAGATCTGAAACTGAACAAGAACTTGATGGTAGAAACGATGACTCGGTCTAGAGCTTGCCAATCTACATAAAACCCAACCAAAACCCAGAAATCTGCTTCAATCTTTTCTCGATTGATGCAAAATCCATCGAGATCTTGAAAAAATCCTAAGATTCATAAATCTTATCCCTCATCGTCGTCTCTCTTTCAAGCGTTTCTTTTCTTTTTTAATTATGAGATAATAAATATCATTAGCAGCAGAAAATCAAAGATGGAAAGTTAAGGAAGAAAGAGAAACATATGTAGTAACTGGCGAGATGAGAGAAAAAGATAGTAGAGTTTTTTAACCATCAAAAAGTATTTTAAAACTACCCACTCACTCAAAACTACCTCTGCATGTAATAAATTTGAAAAAAACTATTCTGGAGTGTAATATTCCTATATATATTTTTTCGTTGCTATCACAACCGCACCACACTATGCGGTTCCGTTATCATTCGGAGCCTAAAGTTTAATTGTTTCAGTGTTTCAATGTTTTAATTCTACTGTTCTATTGTATAAGTGTGTAGTTTTAAGAAATGTTTTTTTTTTTTTGTGAAAAAAGGTTATGCATTTGCATAACTACTTTCTAGAACCTCATAAAATTTGTATAACTGTAACACTCTGATTTTTGAATGTGATGTGGTGCATGAGAAGAGTTTAAAATAATTTAATTTAGCTACCTATGTCATCAAAGTGAGAGAATTCCAAAGTTAATTGTGCTTGAACTAGAGCAGTTTAAGTATAAGTGACCTATCAGGAAGTAATTTCTGGTACTACGGTGTGAGTGAGGATAAAACACGGAAAAAGATCACGTGGTGATTGCAGAGTTAATATATCAAATCTTTCAAAGCCTCACGGTTAATGCACTGACCGTCAGACGAGAGTGGAACCCACATGCCCGAAAGAGGACGTGAGGGCCCACTAGTAGGAGCGGTCAATGTATTACAATAACTATCATGTAAAATCTATAAAAAGTAATATTTTTGAAAATTGACAGCAAATAGTGGTAAATAGTTTTTGAAATACAACCTCATATTTGTGATATATGTCAAAAACACTCCCATACTTGTATTTTTGAAATCACCCCTTATTTTTGAACCTGATATTTTTTTTGGTATAGAATCATGTACTAAAATTATTAATAAATTATCCATATATCGTGGTAAATATTTTGTACAAATAGAAATTAAATATAATTTTTACAATATCAATTTCATTTTCAAAATTGGTTAAATAAAACATTCTAACAATAAAAAACTATTGATATAACAATTTTTCGCTTAAATCTCTAAATCTTTAATATATACCCAGATTATTTTTTGTGGAAAAAATTTATTTACATTTTTCCTTATATAGATTTACATTTCGAGAGAAAAGTATGATTATAATTTTATTTTACATTATTATTAGACATATTAAAATTTTTGTAATCTTATATCAAACAGATTATAATTTTTGTTACAAAATCTAAAATACAACAAAAAACAATAAATTAAATCATGTAATCTTATATTGGATAACAATAATAATAATAATAATAATAATAATAATAATAATAATAATAATAATAATAATAATAATAAACTGTAAACATTAATTTTGTAAGCTACAAGAATTTTCGTATTTAGCTACATCAATTTACATGTTGATATAATTCTTTTACTGTAGGAAATTCAGTATTTACTATATACTTGCATCAAGCTTATATATAAATTTGTACTTAAAAAAATGAACAGAAACCCTGAAGGCAAAAGCGCACAATATATGTCTATCATTTTAAAAATATAAATAGACCTCAAACTTAGTAAAAAAATTAGATTCGATCGGTAACCACCAAAATAACAACAATAATCAAGAAGAAACTGATAAGAAAGAATAAAAACGAAATAAAAATAATAGTAAATAGTAACCAAAAAGGAAAGAAGAGAAGAAATGAATAGAGAGAAAAAATTGAACAAAATATCATAGTAAATGGTAACAAAAAAAATTAATAAATATTTAAAAATATATTTAACATATAAATTTAACAAAAAAATTAATGAATCATATTTAAATAATAAAAATATTAAAATTCATTTAGTTTTAATTTAAAGTTAATATATGAATTTAATTTATAAATTTTATGTAAATTTAATTAGTTATATTAGTAATTTAAATAAATTATTGTAATAATTTTTTAAATATGAATTAGTTTTAGAAAAAATCTCTTAAATATTATTTAACTATCAATATGAGTTTAAAATAAAATCACAATATTAATATAACATGAGATATTTCTCAAAAATATATTTGATGATTATATAATAAAAATACTAAAGTTATTATATATAGTAATGTAAATCTTATCATAAAAACTACTTTAAAAATTATTTAATAATAAAAAACGAATTTATATTTTGTTTCTAATTGTTTTTCTTCAAATTTGTAATAGTAACATTTTTGTTCTATAATTCATTAAATAAAGGGAATATTGGAGAATAATGTAGGAACCACATATCTAAATAATAAACAAAAATTACTTGTAAATGCTAAAATATTTTAGGAACATGATATTTTTCTTCTTTATTTTCCTTGAAAGTGGTCACCAATTAGTAGTCTAGTTGCTCCTAATTAATCACTATAATTCAGAAAATATATAATCGAAAATCATGACAAGCTGGCACGAAATGTACTAAGAAAAGTCTTACCGAACAAGTTTATCTTTTACAATCTCCCACTCGTGAAATTTTGCATTTTAATTATATAGGTGTATACATATATAGAAGGAAATATATCGACTCACTGGTATATATATATGTACATACATGAAAAAGATATCGAATCATTTCATTGATCTTACAAAAGAAGAACAATCAAAAATCAACTATGGTTGTCCAATATTGCAACCGGTTGATGACTCGTTTTGTTAGTAGAGGTCATGGATTGACTCCTATCGATTGTGGTTTTAAGTCAGTCACGGTAGATATTTTAAGTGGTAAGAAAATCCGAGTAAATCCTGGATTTCGCATGGGTTTAAGTGCAGGATTTACCCGGTTGTCAAAAAAAGAAGAAGAAAAAACAATCATGGAAGATAATTTGATGCTCAAAAAAAGAAACAAACCACCGGCGCATGGATAACGTGTGACGATCCTCAGCCTCGATGGAGGTGGAGTCCGAGGAATCATCACTGGAGTCATCCTTCATAAGCTTGAAGAACAATTTCAGGTAATGTATAAACTAATAAAACTATATAAATACAGTTATATGATATCGAATATTTGTATCCCTTTGTTTTTGAATGAAACCATATTTTATTGTGTTTCCGTTTTCGTTAACATTTTGCTTCTATACTTTGAAAATATTATACTTCATCCGTTTCGTAAAGAGTTATTTTAGTACTTAACTTTTGTTCTACAAAAAGTGTCTTTTTTTATATTTTTAATGCAGAGTTTTAAACAATTTTCTAGTTTTATCCCTATTTTTTTACCTTATTAATAAAATAGATACAATTCTGCATTGTATTAATAAATAGTATAATAGAAAATTTGACTTTTGTTTTAATATATCTGAAGAAACCTTAAACGATACTATTTAAGAGACGGAAGGAGTATGAAATAATTAGAGTATTCTATTTTTTTTCTTTTTTTAACATAGACACAAGCGTAAACACGAATCGAACGAAAGACCTATATATCTATCTATCATGCAAAAAAAAAAAACAGTAGATCGCATATAATTCTTGGTATGAGATTTGTCCAAAAACTCGTACGGGTTATCATGTAAATGTACGTACACCGGATGAATTAAAATGTGTGCTCTATGATCTCGAAACTATAGGCCATCGATGGAGAACACGCGAGGATAGTTGATTATTTCGACGTGATAGCCGGGACCAGCACCGGTGGCCTCATAACGGCCATGTTGACCGCACCGAAGGAGCCAGGTTCCAAGCGGCCTCTCAAGGCTGCCAAAGACATTGTAAAGTTTTACCTGGATGAGTGTCCTAACATATTCCACCGGCGTAAGTACATCAAAAAATTTAAACATTCTACAATATATTTTTTATGTTATGTTTTCAAAATACCTTAAACATCTTTTTCAGATAAAAAACGTCACAAAACATTTACAAAAGCATTTATGGATGTTTCCGAAATCAGTTGTATAAAGACTTCAGAAAGATTTTCCAAATGGTATCTTTGTAAAAAAAGAAAAAAAAAATAAAAATTGGGGAATTTTTCATAAACAATATACATAAAGGGGAAGTTATTGGAAGATTGATTTATATAGAGTTGATTGATTTTAAAACTATAGATATAAATATATAATTATTTAGAATAGTTAAGACTCTAAAAAATTATATATATATATAGAAAAGAGAAGATGAAATTTACTTACTGATATTATAATTCTTTTGTTTGTACACTTTCATGGAAAAAAAAAAAAAAACAGAAGCTGGTATTCTTATTTACCGAGTTTTACAAACTTTGTGCGTTATCCAAAGTTCGACGGAGAGTATCTGCGAAGTGAGCTAGGAAAGCTTTTTAAAGACACAAGACTTGAGGACACACTCACAAGAGTTGTTATCCCTACCTTCGACATCAAGAAACTTGAACCAATCATCTTCTCCTCTTACCAGGTTCCTCTCCATTGCTGTTGTTGAAATCTAAGCTGCTATTATGTCATCTTGATCAACCCGACAGTAGTTTACTTTCTTTTGTTACATGTTGTTGAAGGCGAAGGATGACCATAGCTTGAACGTCAAGTTATCAGACATTTGCATTGGCACATCGGCTGCTCCCATTATCTTACCTCCTCATCAATTTTCCAATGTAGATAGTGAAGGCACGACTACGGAGTTTAACCTCATAGATGGTGGTGTTGCCGCTAATAACCCCGTAAACACACAATCTTCGGACCCTCTTTTTTGCTGGATCATCGAAATAGATCATCAGCTAATTCTCTTATCCGTTTTGTGTTTGGTTCTTTATAGACTCTGGTGGGCATGACTGCTATGTCTAGAAAGGCTATAACGAAGCATCCGGATATGGATGGGTTCGCGCCGTTAGATTACCATAAGTATCTCGTGATATCGATAGGGACAGGATCGGCAAAAAGGAAGGAGAAGTACAACGCTAAGGATGCCTCGAAATGGGGAGTCTTTTCTTGGGCCTACGACACTAATGATAAATCAAATCCGTTGTTGGACATTATTTTCGAATCAAGTCGGGACGTGGTCCAATACCACACCTCGGTTCTTTTTCAAGGCAAAAACTCCGAGGAGAATTACCTCAGAATCGATGTAAGAACTATACATACATAAACATTTATATGCTTGATCAATCATTTCGTTTACACGTATGTTTATATATGCAAATCTATCTCAGGTTGATACTTTGGAAACAAAAGATGCCTCTATAGATCTAGCGACGGAAGATAACTTAAAGAAACTAGTGAAGATTGGAAAAAAATTACTAACACAAAATGTCATGCGTATGAACCTCACCAATTATCAATACGAACCTATTTCTGAAGAAGTCTCCAACGAAGAAGAACTAAAAAGGTGATTCGAAGGTTAAATCTTGTTGATGGGATTTCTTGGATCGCAATCAATCTAATCGTTTAAAGATTTGTTCATGCAGGTTTGCGAAAATTCTCTCGAAGGAAAGGAAATTGAGGAATAAGACATGCGAGACAATGAATGAAGATTCATCAAACTGATCATAAAAAGATCAGTAACATAAGGGAAAGAAAGATCGATGACAACCCGTGTGTTTTTATCTTAAGTTATGTGGAAGAAACTAGTGCACCTTTACCCCAAAAAACAAAAACAAAAAAAAACAAAAACAAAATAAAACAAAAAAAAAACCCCAAAAAGAAAAGAAAAAGAATCTACGGTACTAGATCTTGTGTGTTGCTCGGCGAACTCTCTTTACGCCTTTGTTGATTGTCTTTTTTTTTGCTTTCTGTAATTGTTTTTGCGTTATTGACTATTGGCATTCCCTAAATTACTACTAGTTGCTATCCCAGTTGGAAGAAAACAATGTTTTTAGTCATGACCATGTTAACATAAGCTTATCTACTTACACTCTATGCTAACATGAACCAAAAGTAAAGTAATTACTTTTTTATTGAAACGTGAAATTTATTAATCAACCAAAAAAAAAAGAATATTTACATGGCTTAAAAAAAAATAGGCAAGGCTTGGTAAAACAAATCAAGGAAATCGGAGTAAGAATATAAGCTTGGAGCGAATTAACGAGTGGAGAGGCTGGAGACACTATTCCATCGGTTGAGTCGAACGTCATTTCCTGCTGCATGGTGAATAGGAAGGGAGATGGGACGGGTCCTGATCTCCTTGGCAAGAAGATAAGGAGAGTGTGATGGCCATTGATGCCTTCGTCCGTTACTCTCCTTCCGGAGGTGGTAGATCAAAGTCTAGAAAGCTAACTTAGCCAAGGTGAGATTATGATGCGACTCAAACTTTTTTTAAGAGCACTGTTGCAAGTGCACAACAGTGAAGTATTACATAGGTTATCGAACCCAAGAGACTGTAAAACGTTGCACTATGAGAATACAAGATTAATAAAGAGCTAAGTACTAAAAGAAGATTTCACGAAATCAAGCAAGTAAAGTAAAGACTGGAAACGTAAGAAAACAAGTAAAGAAAACGCTAAGCATTCAGGTTCATCACAGAGAATCATGAATTGTCAATCATTAGGTCGATTAAAAGGATGTGGTTAAGCAACATTCTTAACTCAAATACACTTAATTTTATAACCTTTCCACTCATGTGGCTCCAACCATTATATCTCACTATCTGGCTAAACTCTCGCATGTTCGCTAGTTCGATACGCTTTATCATGTACAAGATTCAATATGTTTACTAGAATCTATAACTCATAGATCGTTGGTTATAACCCCTAACTCATCTAAAATAGATCATGCCACTTACTAGATTTTTGGAATGTAAACAAGCCTAAGAACAATAGTTAGGTAACCAAGTTAGCTAACAACAATTGATGCAAACGAAGTTTTAATTACCTAAATTATACCTCAAGTGCAAGGCAATCAAAATAGTAGTTGAGGGTCGAACCACAAGGAGATAGCAATAACACACCAAGAATGCAAGAAACTACTTAAGCTAAGCTGAAATAAGATGAGTTTGTTTTCATGTTTCACTAGCAATAACTTAAATGAGCAAACAACTAAAATGCAAACCAAACTAATAGGCAATAACTAAAACAAGCGAGATTATCAATGAGGAAAGCATGGACCATGGCTTAGACATTTGACTAAGGACGATTAACTTCTAACTAATGAGGCAAAGACTTTCTAATTCTTCCTATTAAATGCCAAGGATCTCAACAAGAAAACCAATTCACTTCCGTGATATTAATCCATTTATTAGCCACAAGATTAGACAAATCTTTCCATTGCAATCAAATGATTAATAATCATTAAACTCAAGTCCATCTAGTCAACCTAACACCTTAATCAACTACTCCCATAGGCTAAGAGTGAAAGGCATGCTTAGGGTTTTCCTAGACATTTCATCAAACACTTTCCAGACATGAAATGTCCATGATCTAGGTTTTGAATGATCAAGTCAAAACTAGAATTAAATACTCCCTAAACATGTGAAATCAAAAGAACCTAACCCTAAGCATCATCATTTATTCATCAATCATCCTAGCCTTCCTAAGCCATGACCCATAAATAAGACTACTCACTCATAAATGCAAAAATAAAGGAAGATGGAAGGTAAGACATGATTAGGGGAGAAAGAAAAATGATTGCTTTAATAAAATAAAAGACAAGATCCAAGTTTCAAGAACAATCTCATAAATATGAGTTTTGAACCTAGAGAGAAACTTAGGCAAAAACAAAACTTGATAAAAACTTAGGTTTTGCAGAAATTTAGAATGTATTTATAAGGTTTTGGAAATGAACCGGGTCAACCTGGAACAAACCGGGTCAACCCGGAACAAACCGGGTTTTGACCCGGAAAATCTTGAGTGATCGGTTGACGTGATCGGTCTGAGGACCGATCACAGGAACTTGTCCCGTGGTTTCTGTGGGTTCTGTGAGCGGTTGACGTGATCGGTCTGAGGACCGATCACATGAGCATCTTCTGTTGTCTTTTCCTTTTTTCCATCGGTTCAAACGATCGGTTGTAGACCGATCACTCTCCTCTCGAGTGCACACTTCTTCTGAGCTTCCTCATTTCTTCCTTGCCTTTCTTCTTTGTGGGTCCCCATGCTCCATTTTGCTCCAAAGTACCTAAAATTGAAGAAAACAATATGCATATGCATGGAAACCTAATTGGGACCTAGAATGCACCTAAGATTCTAAATGAGACTCGAATGTACAAGGATGCATATGTAAAGACACATAGAGGAAGAGAAAAATGAGGAAAACATGTACTATTCACATGCAAAATGTGGGGATATCAACAATAGAAACAAGAGTAGAAGAAGAACTATGATAATATCCCTAAATATTTTATCTTAGAACTAACAATCCATGAATTTTGTTTTTAATTCCTCTAGGCCTAACTAATAAACTGCACTAAACTACACATAAACATGTGCAAGATAAGCTTAATAAAGAGATGAGTCATTAGAAAGATGTGCCGCTGAGAATTTTTTCATTGGTAAGGTGATGCAATATAGGTTTCTGAATTATTATGTTTTCAAGCTAATATTATTTAAGGTTTTTGAATAATAAATATAAAAGAGACCATTTTTTTTTCCTTTTTGCGTTGTACCATCTTTTTTGTTGGACTGGCCTTTCAAAGTCTTTACTTTACTCTTTTAAATATTGCCAGGTCGACCTCAGCCTTCTTCCTTTAACGATACTTGAAGACACTAATCAATGTCTTTCTTTTTAAGTTTTAGTATATGTAATTGTAGCTTAATTTTTCACCTGTTTGCTGAATTGATTCTCAAGACTTGAGATATTTTTCCGTTCTAAAACAGCAGGAAACGTAAGTGGTAAAAATCAAGGAAAATCAATCATACGCTTGCATATGTTTATGTGTTTTTTTTTTTCATTTGAAGTTCTTTCTCAGATTCGAATCTTAAGTCAGATTTATACATTGGATTCTTTTGGTTTATGTGATTGATTCTGGTTTGATAACAAAGCGTTTTTGGCGTTTTTACGCATCGACTACTAAAGTTACACTTTAGTTACCAAAAGAGAATTAGCCGAAACAAAGTGCGGTTTAGACGTCACGTCATATTTAATTACTTGTAGTCGTAGACAATGGTCTTAATGTACTTCAGTTTATACGTTTATAATATTTTTTTCTTCTTCAATAAGGTTCATATACCAACATGTAATCATAAAAAGAAAAAGGTCTTTATTTATCATTTTACTGACATAAGCTTAAATTCCATCATAATTAAGAATCTTTAGATTGATAATTAACTTAGTAATTAATAGCTTCATTGGCATACGAGACTTGAAGCTTCGACACTTTCTTCTCAGACAAAGCAGATGAATCGCAGAGTTTTGGGAGAGCAGCTTTTCCTTTGTAAGCTTTGCAGATTTGTGCCACAAAATCATCCATATCCTACCAAAAAGACAACACATTTTTAATTAATCAAAAAGATGTAAATAAACGAAGTTAGATTATTTATGAAAAAAAAAAGAGTTACATACATCATAGAGTCGTTTGCCATTGACTGTGACCCATGGTACATATTTATGTTTCGGGTTTAAACTCAAGGTTTCGTTTGCATACCCAAGTACAAGCTGCAATAGCCAAAAAAAAATGTTATAGGGTTAGATAATAATTATAAAAAATGTGTATATATAATGATTGTTTTATGTATACTTACATTTTTAGAAAGATCACCAGAGTAACAATCTTTGATGGCTTTATCACCTCCATATTTCTTAATACATGATGATTCCCATTTTTTCGTGTTCTTTTCAACGCACCTTATGAACCAGTAGTGCATTTTCTGCGTTCGAAAACAATAACATTTTCTCAAATTAAAGTTTTCTAACAATCATTTTGCTTAAATCCACAGACAATGTTTTTCAAGCCCAAAACCTTTTCAACCGGACAAAAAACCATAAAAATCGCCAAAATTTAACCTGTGAACCGGGTGATTGGAACAAACCGGTTGATATGATTCAATAAGTTTCTTAGAATTTTGAAACAGATTTTTAATTATTTTTCTCTGAATTTTCATTAGTTATGTTTTTATCCCATAAATAGTTAATTAATAACAATAAAATTGTAAGTAGTTTTTAAATTCTACAAATAAATATAGTAAAGAAATGCATTAGTCATATACCGGATCGGGCCAGGTTTTTATGGCGCAAGCTTCAATGGCGTTTAATTTGCATTCCTCCTCACCATGCTTCACAAAATTTGGTAATTAATTAGAACAGAGTATACAAGTGATTTTAAACGATCTATAATCATATAAATAGGAAAGATTAAATTAATTTATCAACACAAATGAGGAGAATTGATATTTTTTTGAAGAGTAATCCTTAAAAAATATCTCGGAGGTCATCCACAATCTTGTAGATCATTCTATAACTTTCTAGAAAATCTTATACCAAAAAAAACATTGGAAAAAATTTGGCTAACTAAAACTAAGACACCCCTTTTAACAAAAAAAAAAAATTACAAAAATAAGAAAAGAGGAGAAATTGAAAAGAACCTGGCAAGTAACAGTCAGATTATCGGAGACATGAGCATTACCGAACGGAACAAGCTTAAGATCGGTGATTGTGTGGAGATCGGAGTTAAAGATTTTGATTAGTTCATTGGCAATGAATTTCTGACAATAACGACAAAGTGATTCGTAGTAAAGATTGAGCTTCACTTTGTCGGAATCTTCAGCCACGAGGTTGTCTAAGAATGTGAACAAGAAGAAGCAAGCTAGGAAGAAGAACACAAGCTTGTTTGAAGAAGAGGAAAAAGAAGAAGAAGCCATTGTTTAAAATATTCTTCTTACTATAGAGTTTGAATTGAGTGGCTCATGACGAATGCCTTGGGTATATACATTTATAGATACGTTTTATTTTTAACGTTATTGTAACTGAATTTTTTAATAGCTGGTATCATTTTTCACGTGGGGTTTATTTTTTCTTGACTTTTGTGTCCATAGTCATCAGGGTCGGTCCGAACATTTTGGTGGCCTAAAGCAAACTGTAAAAATAAAAGTTTTTCTTACAAAAAAAATATAGTGAATTATTACGTATATTTAATTTAACATAAACATGAAGAAAACTTGAATTGGCAAATATAAACTTTTTATTGGAAAATGCAGAAAGTAATTACGATCGTATGTGTATAATATTAAAAAATTTATTTAACAAATTTTTTGTTAAATATGCATATTGAAAAAAAGAAAAAGGGAACAAAAGCATATTTAGATGTTCGAACCATAATAATTTTCCAAAAGAGTTGCCCCAAAAATGAGTTATTCTCGACCGCTACACCAAACTAAGTTTAATATATGTGGCCTCCATTATTTGTTAAGTAATATGTGGCCTAAAGCTAATGCTTTATGTGCCTTATGGAAGGGCCGGCACTGATAGTCATCACTCTAGAGTCAGAGTGAGTAGTAACATAGTTTTCCACCATTCGAGTTAGTGGTGGACACAGGATGGATATTTTTTAATTTTGAGATATCTACTATCCGTAAGGATAATAAATGGACACCCGCAAGTTATCCGACCCGACATTACCCGAATTTAAATTCAGATTTTCACACTTTAGTCAATATTTAAATTTCTAAAAACATTTAAGTAGTCACACAATCTTATTTTCATAATATGTACTTAACCAAAACTTATAACATTTGAAGCTAACAAATCATATTTAAGCAACATTAAATTATAAAGCATGAGATTCATGTGAACCCATTTCACCCACAAGAAATTGTTATATGATGCCAATCTCCATATCAGCTTAAGACAACAAACATCTTTTGCTTCCTTTAATGGTCTAAGACCGAAGGCTACCTTCTTTCTTTGGGCGACAAACATCCTCCAACAATATCTTTGCTTTTTAGTGCTTAAATCAGGTTCAATCAAAGAAAAGTTGAACAAAATTTTTCGATCTCTCGAATGCACTTTCGAAGTAGTCTAAAAACTGAGAGTCAAAAATTTGATAATAAAATTTTCATTGTTTTCATAATAGTTTAACAAAATTAATATATTAGATTATATCATGATTTACGGAAAATTTATAAAAGATTTACGGAATATATAGTTTGTCATTCTTTTCATAATAGTTTAATATATTATAAAAACCTTTCTCAGAATCCTCTCGTTAGCGCGACAAGTCAATGTTTTTCAAATGTCTCGGAACTAATAAAAATCCGTAATTATATAATGTCTCTCAGAAATTGTTGACCAAAAAAGTATTTTATTTCAAGCTTTTATTTCAGTTTAAAAAAAAAAAAGCCAAAGCCAAAATCCTACAGCTACAGCCATAAAACCTACAGCCTAAATCGTACAACAAAAAACCTAAAGCTACAATCTTTACCAATCAGACCCTAAGTCTCTCCGAAATCAATAAGTACCCATTGAATCCATTGTATTAAATGTTTGATTACATATATCAGCAAATAAGTCTTTCCATAGTTTTGTTTTGGTCAACGGTCTTGAATTTATAATAAGATACCAAAAAAATTGTTCCTTTCTCAGCCTTCATATATCTTTCGTCCTTCAAAATCAATAAACTCTCTCTCAATTGATGAAAATGGATGTGAGAGGCCCGATAATGTGGGTGTTCTTGACGTGTTACATCTTTGGTCACATAATTACAAGTCATAACAATATTGGCTTTATTGAAGCCAAGAGCTTGTCTAAATTTGAAGATCTAGAAATCGAGAAGAAATTAAAGACTATCAACAAACCTGCTGTCAAGATCATCAAGGTTCATATATATATATATATATCTTCATAATCTTCTCGTAATTATCTATGTATAACTTACACGGATGAAATATATATTAAGCTCTATATTTATGGTTGCCAATGATAGACTATAAATGGTGAACGATATGGATGTGTGGATTTCTTCAAGCAACCAGCATTTGATCACCCTTCTATGAAAAATCACACATACCATTACAAGGTAAAATTTCGGATCCATGCTCGATATGTATATTATTGTTGGAATTACAATTTTGACAATATGGCACCGACTAATTTTCCGGCGACTTTTCTGGTGAAGTCTCTCACTGGAATGACCAGAGCGTAGATTTAGAAGTTTGCAGATTCTATAATCGAGTGTCTCGATTATAGTCTCAACTCGGTTGTATCTTGGGAATCGTATTCTCTAAAATAACGTTATACACTACAAAAAAAAAATAAACTAAAGAAAGATATCAAATCTCGTATATGTTTATTCGTCTTTTCCTTAATCGTTTTTTATCAATCCGTCTTTTATCGTTATTTTGATTTGTTATTTTAAATTTTAATTTTTGCGAGCCTTACAATTATTTGAAAAATATAAAACGAAAAGGAGTAATATTGTTTTGGGTTTTTCAACATATCTAAGATGCGTCCAACATATAAAGGAATGAGAGAAAGAAAGGCAAAAAATAGTACTGGATTTGGTTACTTATGGGAGAATGGTGTGGGTTGTCCCATTGGCACGGTCCCTATACGAAGAGTCACCAAAGATGATCTCTTGGCATTAAACTCGTTAGAAGATAATTATAAACCCCTTGGTTCTTGGAACACTACCACTGATGGTCATATTAATGATGTTCGTAACAACCAATATCATGTAAGTTGCTTCTTTTAGTTAAATAGATTAATATCGAGTAAAAATTTGATATATTTGTGTAGTGATAATATGTTTGGTTATTTAAATGATTAGTTTGCGGTGGGTCGGACGAAGAACATAGGAATGAAATACAATGGAGCAACAATGGATATTTGTGTAACCGCTCCAAAGGTTAAGCCTAACCAATTCAGTGCTTCTCGGCTTCACATTCGGATTGGAGATGATTTCATCCGAGCCGGTTTCATTGTAAGTCATTTGGAGCATTTTATTTTAATGGGTTTCTTAACAATAAAATAATAAAATAATAAATAATAAAATTAACAAAAAAAAAATAATAAAAAAAATAAGAAAGAGAACGAGGAGAGTGTCTCAAATGAGAATTTTTGTCAAACTCATAAAAAACCCATTTGATACTTGTCATTGTTGCATGATTAGTTCAAATATTTTTTATGATTTAAAATTTAATTATATAATATTTTTTTGTTTGAAAAACTCTTTAAAATTTTCATGGATAGAGATGTTCTTACTTGGTTTAATAACCAACAAAAAATATGTTCTATGTTGTTTAATAAATAATTTTTTAAAAAAACACGCAAAATATATATGTACTAATATATATATGTACTAATATATATATGTACTAATATA
>OVAY01001209.1:0-33695 GCA_900406395.1 Kernera saxatilis | reverse complement strand
CTTAACTCTAAATTTATAATTAAAAAATAACTAAGATCTTTTTCTAAATTTATCAGTTGATTATGCTCTTAGAGTGCAACAAAAAGAATTATATACTTTTAAAATAAATAAAAACACAAAGAAAAAGTAAAGACGTACGTTCTATAGTTTTTATGAAAAAAAAGACCATAGAAAAAAAATAGAAATTTTAATTATATTATTAATTTATTGAATACGAATTTAAACCACGAGTCACTCTTCAGCTAATAAAGTCCAAGATTGAAGGGACTATATTATCTATAGATGATATCCATATCATTTATCCCTTAAAAAAAAACTCAAGAAATATATTTAAAAACTTCTCATCGCACCCTAATCAAAGCGTCTTCACCAGATTGGATGGATGCATAGTGGACTGTCGACGTTCAAGGACCCGGTTTAGCGACTTCAGTGCAAGCCGGTGGAACCATCTTTCCGGAGATAACAGGCTTGATGTTAGAACATGCCGAGACAGCTGGTCCCTCTTTACCGTTGTGGACCAAGTTGATGTCAGCGAGGGCGATATTGGTGCAAGGCACGCCTGTGCTGCAGAGTAGTTTCACAGCCACCTTTGACGCTGATGTGCCCTTAATGTCCTTGAAGGTCACGTCCGACAACTTCACTTTCGACGCTTGCTGCACATATATTAATCAAAAAGAGATTTAAAATATATCATGTGTCAAAATTTGAGTTTTTGTAGTAAAGATTTGATTCGGTTACATACCCCAGCTTTGCATTGGCCATGGGGGCAGTACACTTGGTCGATGAGAATGGGAGTGGTAACATTGTCCATTGTGATATCCTCGAAAAGAATGTTTGAAGCGATACCAGGGGGAGATCCGGGCCATGTCTTGATGCGAACACCATTATCGGTGTTCTTGACAAGGCATTTCCTGATGGTGACTCCTTTCACTGGTTGCTCATTAGGGTACTTTCCAAGACTTCCGATGGCAATGCCGTGTCCTGGTCCACATTCCACGTTCTCAACAACGAGATTTTCAGTACCATCTCCAATGGAAATGCAGTCATCTCCGGTTTTAATCTTTGCCCCTGTTAAGGTGACGCCATTGGACCTTCCGATGTGGATACCATCGGTGTTGAGACTCTCCGGAGGTGCATCGATACCAATATCCTCGAGAGTTACGTTCTTGCAGTCGATGATGTTCATGTGGAAAAGCTTGCTGTTTGTTGATGTTATGCCCCTAATCTTCGAGTTCGTGAGACCCGTTAACCGGATGTTCTGTCACCAAAACCAGTACATACTTACCGAGTTAGTAGCCGAATAAAAAAAACGCAATTATATTTATGTCTAATTGAAAAGTGCTTACGATGGGGAGGGTGTTGCATTTGCCAGTTTTAGCGCAGTCATTGACCTTCCAAGCGATGGAGCCTTGACCGTCAAAAATGGCTCCATTTCCATTCAAAGTGAAATCAGCGATTTTTTCGAATTCAAGCCATCCGCAATGAGGTTTACCGGGGGGGACTTTAGCCGGAGCCTTTAGATTGCCATTCATTTCGAAAGTGACTGGACCTTTGCATGGACCTTTGAACTCTATGCCGTTCACCAAATACTCTCCCTTTGGCACTGTAATCGTGCTCGGACCTGCTGCACCACACGCATCTTTCCATACAGCCGCAAATGCCTATATATATATCTATATATATATCAATCCACGCCACATTCTTTCTTAAACCATCCAAAGTCGAAACAGGGACTATACAAGCATATATATAACAATATATAAGGTTTGGTACGTACCGCACTGTCATCGGTTTTGCCGTCTCCTTTGGCTCCTGCTGCTTTAACGTCAAGACCTGCCCCGCTTCCTTTCGCTCCTGCTGGTCCAGATGCAGCGCTTTCCTTGGCTCCAACTGGTGCAGCTTCAGGTGCGCTTGCTTTGGATAGTCCTGGTACTTTAACCCCGTTTGCTATTGTGCTCGCCATAACCACTAGTACTACCAAAAGCACCGTCTTGGCTCTGCCCAAACCCACCATTTTTGTTTTATTTCTTATTAGCTTTTTTTGTTTTTTTTTCTCTTTTGTTTATTCTCTTTTTTTTTTTGTGTTTGTTTCTGTTTTGTTTTTATGATTCGAGAGTCCGTTTTATAGAGGAGCAAAGGGAGATTGAAAAACCACAAACTCCGAAGAAGCTAAAATTAGTGTTGAGGACAGATTAATGAGCAATTCATGCACGATCCTTTTGACTTGGTGCGTTTTCTATTTATGGAGTTATATACATGTCTATGAAGAATTTGGGTTTATTAACTCATTTGGGCCCATACGTGAATGGTTAATGGGCTTGGTGTGGGCTGAACATCGAATTAAAAGAAAACCCTACTCTACGGATACTAAAAGCAAAGAAAGAGAGGGAAAAATGGAGAGCGGCGATAGTGTCGGAATTGGAGATTACGACGTTGAGATGAAGAGAGAGAAGCTGAAATCGGTTCTCTCTCATCTACTTGCCGATCCGATTCTCGCCGACGTTCCGAGGAATCCTACTCTTTCGGATGTCGTCACCCTTGTCAGCCTTGAAAAGGGAAGCGCTATGCGTCTCTCCATCGTCAGGCTCGACGGCTCCTCCTTGGGTATTTTACTTTTTAAGTTCATATGGACATTTTGTCGAACAAGTGGTGTGCATTGTAGAATTACATGGGTTTTCTTGTTCCTTTTTCCTTACTTCATCTGCTCCTCTTTGCAGATGTGGCGGTCATGAATTCAGCTACTTTGAAAGATCTCAAGCTTTTGATCAAGAAGAAAGTTAACGAAATGGAGCAAGGAAACATGGGTCATCGCCACATTTCTTGGTGAGCTCATCATATCTTAACTTTCCTTTTACTCTTTTCGGAAGACAGAAAACTTGTTTACTATAGGAGTTTTGGGAATATGCAGGAAGCATGTATGGTCAAACTTCTGCCTTTCGTGCAATAATCAGAACTTGCTTGACGACGACGCTGTTCTTCAGGATGTCGGAATCCGGAACAATTCTCAGGTTTATCTCAAATATAATCCCATGCCCTCTTAATAAGAGTTAACTGGCTCTGTTGTTGTACTATGTTCAGACTATTTGACATTGACATATATGCTGTGTGTCTTTTATCTTGTCTTGACTGGTCATCATGAATACAGGTCACCTTCGTTCCATATGTGATGAAGAAGGGTCCGGGAAGACACTCAAAGAGGAAGAAACATCGTCTCTTTCGTACACTCAACAAGACTTCTTGAAGTCTATTTATCTGATGGTAACCAAAACTAGTCTCATAGCTTTTACATGTTAGATAGTATTGGTAGGTTTGATTCTAGGGTTCGACCAAACCTAGGTATGTCATTCAACACTTGAGCTAAGAATTGGGATTTGGGACACATTATATACATTCCAAAGCGACTGTGGTCTCAATTTGTTTTTAACGTAATGATCAACTGATTCGAGACGTTAGGTCTGATATGTTTTTGAAATTGAGTTAAGATTCCCAGTGATGAAAGTTTTAGTAATCTGGAACGGTGAGAAAATGGGGCTCCCTCTTGGAAATTTCCCATGGAGGTTTTAGAGGAACCATTGCTGTAGATACTTGGCAACTTCTGAGGGTTTCTTTGCCGCCTATTGAAATGAAAGTTGGTTCTTTTTTACTGTTTGTTGAGATTCTGAGACACTGAACTAAACGTCGGTTTCATTTTTCCATTTATTATCATTATTATAGGTACTTTTAGTAGTGCTACTTTTACAATTGACATTAGTCATCTCAACAGGAATGAGATAAAAACCAACACATTCTGTGTTTACAGCACCTTACGATTCGCCAGCATGCCGCAGAAACAAGCGGAGTAAAGAAACAAGTGACAACCGATGATCTAGAAAATCGTATGCTCGTGATGCCATCAACATATTGTAGGACTGATCTTTATTAGAGGCTTAGAGTGTGGGAGGGAGTTGGTTTAGCCTGATGATAATCCGGTTCAGTGTTAAGCTCTGTATATATTGCTTACTGACAATAAGCTGTAATTATTGGTCGTAGTGTGAATAACAGAACATAAAGTAGTTTCTACGCCAATTCTTTTTATTCTTACCTATCGGATGATAGATCATAAAGATTCCTGTAACATACTTTTGATTAAGACCACACTCAAAAGTAATATCAAATTTCAGTACTAATATTGTTATCATTGCATTTTAGTTAGAGGATTGTATGCAGTTAAATGAGCTTTTGCAGCTTAACCAAATATTCCTGGTCCAAAACGCGGTAGACAAACATGTGTTCTCACTTCTTCTCACTATGGCATAGTTGGTCATGTCGTTGGTCAGGTGTTACAAACGTCATGATTCATACTTTTTTCGTAATTAATGGGTTTATGTTATCAGGTTTAAATTTATTAATTTCACAAGTATTCATTATTCAATAATCCTTGTATTATTATATAGGATCGAACAGACGAGATGATTATGTTTTGGGTTCAGTACAATATAAGTAAATGTAGCAGAAACGTCGCAATTGTCATTGGCTGTGTATTGTCAGAAACTAAAAACACTAGTACCATTCAAGTTATAAAAAAAAAAAATTCTCTCACCGATTATACTCTACACATATACACCCACGTGTATGACGGTATATGACCGGACCACTCTTCCGGAATTCTCTATAAATTCGATTCTTGTAAAAAAATTTAAAAGTTTTGTCTCAAAGTCAACACATTAAGAATAGACATCTTGTCTTAATTTGCTTAAGTTTTAAATAGGAACATAGATGGGCCTACGAATGTCTATTCTTCGATGCTAAATCATATAATTACAGCCTAAAAAGAAAAATAATAATATTAAGTGTTTGGGAAAAACCAAAGTGGTGGGAAACTTGTGCACCTCTTACTAAATCTTACTTTTAGCCTTTGAAGAACACTCACGGCACAACTGCCCCCACCCACCGTTTCTTTTCTACTTACTTATTTCTATATTTATTCATAAATACCCCTTAATTATTATTTAACTAACACTAAACTCAGCAGTGTTGTACTTTGATCTATGATGAAACAGAAGGAAAATCATTTAAACTCACATTTTCATTTGAAAAGTTCTAATTCTAAATTGTGAGTTACAAACTTGTTGTAAAGTAACCCTTGGTTGGGGAATTTGATACGGTGGTTTCAAACTTTCAATTTTAGTGATTTCAAAACATTTCGAATTCAAATCTATATATTTGGCGTTATATAATTTACGGGTAAATGTAGACAAATAAAAATTACTATGGAGTCGAAATTGTAATTAGAAGCTTTCTTTAGATTTATCACTTTTAAATCTCTTGATCCAAACTCTTCATCTAAGTTATATTTACAGCTAATTATGACCGAAACCCAGCAAAACAATACTTTAAACCTTTAAGTCTCAACAAAGGATTTGATCTAAATGCTTATCTCACCCATTAACTTATATAAAATCGACGAAGAAGTCTTATTATATCAATTGAAAAGAAAAAGTCTAATATGATCTACATCACAAACGAACTCTCCAACTCTAATTAAGAATTAGGTATTTTATTTCTCAACAATTAAGAAAGCACTAAAAATGGAAATTCGAAAGTATATAAATTTATAAATCAAAAAGGTCAGAAAGTAATTTATCAAAAGAAAAAAAGGAAAGGTAAGATAGTATATGAAAAACCAAAAAAACAATTCGATTTTTGAAAATCTTAGATAATAAAAAGTAATAGTTTATCCCAAAAAAAAAGGAAAGGTAAGATAGTATATGAACGAACGACCATAAAACAATTCGATTTACTGTTCGATTGTTGAAAATCCTAGATGATAACAAGTAATAATATATCCCAAAAAACAATTCTATTTACTATTCGGTTTTTGAAAATCTTAGATAAATAAAAAGTAGAGGAGAGAGAGAGTTTTTAAAAAAAAAAAAAAAAAGGAAAGAGAGATGCAAAAGAGAGGACTTTTGCATGAGTTGGCAACTTCTTTTTTGGTTCTTATTATTTAAAAAATAATTTAAAAATGAAGTGTTGCTCTGTCATCATCACACTTTCCCCTCCTTTTGTTTTCTTCCCGGTTTTCTTTATTCTCTTTTGACAATCCGCAACTCCAATCTCATCCTACGGTCTAGATCTCTCCAATCATAATCTTTCTTGTTCTATTCACTTAAAAATAAAAATTAAGATAAATAATCTTTTCCACGAGAGAATTATTATTTTTGTGATGCCTATTCAACGTACCCTCCTTTTTTCCTCCATCATCTTCTTCTTCTTCTTCTCTCTCTCTCCTTCTCAAGATCAAACTCTTGTTTCCCTTTCTCTTCATCATCCATGGCTTCAGAGAGCAGTCCCAAGAAGAGAAAGATCACCGATGACGTCACCACCTCCGTTGACGACGGAGGAGGACTAATAGAATCTCTTCCCGGAGATATTATCTCCGACATATTCTCTCGCCTTCCCATCTCCTCCTTAGCTCGGCTTATGTTCGTTTGCAGATCTTGGAGATCAATTTTGACTCAACACGGCCGTGTCTCTTCTTCTTCTTCTTCCCCCATAAAGCCATGTCTTCTCCTTCACTGCGATTTCCCAATACGCAACGGCCTTCACTTCCTCGACTTGTCTGAAGAAGAGACACGCATCAAGACCAAGAAATTCACCTTAAGATTCGCTAATTCCATGCCGGAGTTCGACATCGTAGGCTCGTGTAACGGTTTGCTCTGTTTATCTGATTCTCTCTACAACGATTCACTCTACCTCTACAATCCTTTCACTACAAACTCTTTAGAGCTTCCAGAATGTTCCAACAAGTACCATGACCAAGAACTTGTCTTCGGCTTCGGGTTCCATCAAACGACAAAGGAATACAAAGTGGTGAAGATAGTTTACTTCAGAGGTAGTAGCACTAGTTACAGAGGTCGTGGTAGAATCCAGTACAAGCAATCAGAGGTTCAGATCTTAACTTTGTCATCAAGAACAGATCAATCTTTGTCTTGGAGAAGCTTAGGGAAAGCTCCTTATAAGTTTGTGAAACGTCCATCGGAGGCTTTGGTCAACGGGAGGTTACATTTTGTGACACGGCCTCGTAGGCACGTGCCGGATCGTAAGTTTGTATCATTCGATCTTGAAGACGAAGAGTTTAGAGAGATCCCTAAACCGGACTGTGGTGGGCTAAACCGGACCAACCATAGACTGGTAAACCTAAAAGGGTGTCTTTGCGCGGTCGTTTATGGAAACTATGGGAAATTGGACATATGGGTGATGAAGAGTTATGGAGTTAAGGAATCTTGGGGAAAAGAATATAGCATTGGGACTTACTTGCCAAAGGGGCTAAAGCAGAATTTGGACCGACCGATGTGGATTTGGAAGAACGCTGAGAATGGTAAAGTGGTTCGGGTTTTATGTGTGTTGGAGAATGGAGATATCTTGTTGGAGTATAAGAGTAGGGTTCTTGTGGCATATGATCCAAAAGTGGGTAAATTCAAAGATCTTGTTGTCCATGGTATGCCTAATTGGTTTCACACTGTTGTTCATGTTGGAACATTATCTTGGTTTGATACACCAATTGATTTATGAAAAGAAAAAATTCTTATTTTTTTGTATATATATATTCCATTTATAAATGGGGTAGTTAAATCCTTTTTTATTTATTTTAAATGTTGTTTAAGTTTAGTTCTTGAATCTGTTGCTGCATCTTCTTGCCTCCTTCCAAAACCGTGCTTCGTTTCTGGTAACTTTATTATTTATGGGTTCTTTTTTTTTTTTNTTTTTTTTTTTTTTTTTTTTTGGAGAAAGAATTTATGGGTTCTTTTTCATGTTTTTTTGGGGTTAAATATGTAGCGGTAAATGTTTCCGGTAATTCAAGGAGATGTTTGTTTATTTTGTGTCAAATTTCATCACGGCAGGGCCTTTTATCGCTTTATTATATGTAATCTAATATGTTCAGAGAATTTGTTTTACTATGCTGGATCACCAAGCAATCCAGGAAAAGAATCTGGTAGCATATTCTTTAGATCTATGGAGTTCATACTTCATAACAAGAAAATAAAGGACGATAAAGCAAAATTTTAAGAAATATCATAAAAAAGATGCTTTCGCAAATCACGCAAATCATATAATTTCACTAAAAAGAAAAACTTGTAACTTGTAAGTATATAAATATCGATAACTATAGTGATCCTCGATCTAAATATTAAACCCATGTGGAAAGATTCCCTATCGCCTGAAAATAAAATGAAAACTCTATTCATCGTAAGATCTAAACATCTTACTTTATTTTATTTTTATTTATAAAAAAGGATCAAAACATCTTTATAAAATTTGAGTCTTTGCATTTTTCGTGGTGTAGGAATTATTACATTTTTGTATATGATGGCGAACTTAATTAGATCTATCAAGTTACAATGTGAAGGACAAAAAATAATTTGCCCTTGTTTTAAAAAAGAAAAAGGTCATCAGGAAATGATTATCGTTGGATAAACATTTTTTTTTGTGTGTGTGCTACCATCTTTTTCTTGCTCACCGGTACCTCTTAGTTTCTAACTCTCTAGAGTATGCGTGCTGTCTAAATAAAGAATTTTGTTTCTCCTGAATATATATATTTTCGAAAGTTACATGCCTTAGTTTCATAGTCTCTCTATACCCAAGAGCAACCATTGATAATATCCTTTAAAAACGTAAATTCTACTTCCAAAGAAAACTGGAGAAGCAATGCTCAATTTCCATTACAGAAGGACTGAAGCTTTGTCACTTGCAGAGCCAGCCTTGGGGAAACAAGCCAAGCATGTGCTTATGGCCACCTATAGAGTAAGTAAAATTTCGGCTATTTATTTTTTAAAAAAATTCATTAGCTAAATTGGTTTTCAAGCATTTATAGAGACTGAGGCAGGGAGTTCGAAATACCCTCTCTTTTTTTTTTTAATATTTCTTCTTATTTGGTAGTTTATTAATTAGTAGCTCATCATATTTTTTAATGCTTGGATCCCATACATTTTTAGGATCGGGTCTAGGTCACTTGCTTACCACAGATTTGGTACTTATATGTTGTTCGAACTTACTCAAAATCTTAAATGAATTTTGAAACAGCTAGAAATGCCACGACCGGAAGTATATACTTATAGAGTACAATACAAGTACAACTATTTGACATAATCCTAATTAGTATTGAGTTTTTTTAGGTTTATATATAAATAGTTCTTAGAATTTGCATTGATTATTCACAAGTTTAATAAATAAATCGTAGGCAAATGATATTTGTTTCAATGTGATTATCTCTTAATTTTGCCTTAAAGATCATCGTGCTTTTACCCGATTTCACAATGCTATATATATTATTCTACCCCAAAAGTTAAATGACCATTTCCTCACGTAAGAAATATAGAGAAAAGAGTGTTAGGAGAAACTCAACAGTTTGCGAGAAGATGAAGATGAGCGGAGGACCGTAGAGGCCATCAACAGTTTATGAGAAGACGATGGCATCACATAGTTTATCGTCGTCTCTTCTTTCTTTCCCTTTTCAAAATTATCTTTAATTACGTTATTAAAGTCGTGTAGTGAAATGGCAAATTAATACTGATTTGTTTCTTTTTCACGATTTGATTAATTTGAGTCACATTCATGTGTTTATTGCATGAATTAGACTGGTTATTAATTTATGAAACGAGTTAGGATTTCGTGTGGACACTAACATGGAGCATGTGGACTAATTTGGGATATAGATGTCATGATGTGTAACATAGATTATTGCCTGACCAAGCGACAAGTACTTATGCAAACAAACTAGCATATGATTCTGAAAGGCACTGTCTATTGCTTGCATGAATTTAGAGCAAGGCTGTTAGAAATGTGTGTCCAACTAGTGAAAACCTGTTCAGGTAAGATCTCATGAATGCTGAGATAGGTAGGGGTTAATTGAAAACCGTCAAACGTGACATAATCTATATTTCGCTATAGATACCGTCTATCAAATCACATGATTAGAAGCAAAACTGAATTAGTAGTCGAATTAGATTAGATAGCACATATATATCAGAAACCCCCAAACCAAAACGACGTAGTAGTAGTATTTCCATCAGAAGCATACGCCCTTGTTTTGTCTCATGCTCTGAGTTCCGATATCAAACCGGCTAAGATAAGACTAGATTAGAGGACTAATTCAATAACTAGTAATTATCCATAAATAAAAAAGTATATAATTAGAGGAAAAAAACATAAGATTTGTCTTGTCGTGGCTCGAGGCTCGTCTCCTCTGCGCGTGGAAGAATACAATTATGCTTTTCGGAATTCTCGTTAGTGACCCTCACGATCTCTTTCTCTCTTTCTCTCTTTCTCTCTTTCTCTCTCTCTCCTATAACTCGGATCACCACATGACTCCATCTCCTTCCCGTTAGCAGAACCAAAATCCCTAAAATTTCCCCAAGCCCTCATTTTTTGTTGGAGTAGATCCTCGACATTTGGAAATTTTGAAGGCTTGAGGGGGGTGGCGAGTTGATTGATGTCTTTGGTATCTGGAGCTGTATCGGGTTCCAGGGACATGGGCTTCGACGAGAAGAAGAAGGAAGGAGATGAAGAGAACACGTCCAGAACGGTGTCGTCTCATCACGAGGGCACCGACGACGAGGCTGCTGGATCCCTGGGGAGACAGATGAGCGAATCCTCTCTTTGCGCTACCGAGGAAGAAGAAGACGACGACTCCAAATTACAATTGGGCCCTCAGTACACTATCAAGGAGCATCTCGAGAAGGATAAGGTTCTCTTCTTTCTCCTCCACAGTTTTTTTTTATAATGATTTGATTTCCCCGAATCTGGGTCTTAATTCCTTCCTTTTAGGATGATGAGAGTCTGAGGAAGTGGAAGGAACAGCTCCTTGGAAGTGTTGATGTCACCAACATTGGAGGTGGGTTGCTTTTTCCATTCATTCCAAAGATTTATGATTGTTTCGGTTTTCAAAAATGCGAATCTCATTTATATAATCTGTCTCTGTTGATAGTTTGGATCAGACTGGATCTGGTTGATTTTGCTACCATCAAATGAACAGAATCCTAGATTTCATCATCTATGTTTTTGTCATTGCTTGATTATGCATTTTCTTGGGTGGTTTTGTAAATACATGGAGGTAGATTCGACAAATGCTTCTTTTGCGTTTATATAATTTGTCTCTTGTATCTCAATATGCAGAGACTCTTGATCCCGAAGTGAGGATCCTCAGCCTCGCGATCTTATCCCCCGGAAGACCCGATATTGTTCTTATGGTTCCAGAGAATGGGAATCCAAAGGGCATGTGGTTTACTTTGAAAGAAGGGTGCAAGTACAACCTGAAATTCACATTTCAAGTTAACAACAACATTGTCTCTGGTCTTAGGTACACCAATACAGTTTGGAAGACCGGTGTTAAAGGTAAAAAACAACACAAGTTTGTCTTTAGTCTCAATGGTTTTAGAGACAATGTGATCCAATTCCTTTTTTATTTTTATTTTCGGATTCAGTGGACAGAGCAAAGGAAATGCTTGGAACCTTTAGTCCTCAGTTGGAGCCTTACAACCACATGATGCCGGAAGAGACCACTCCTTCTGGCGTGTTTGCTCGAGGATCATATTCTGCAAGAACTAAGGTTGGTGGTTGGTTTTAGACCTTCAGAATCTAACTGTGATATTCTTTTGTGTTGATTTCAAACTACTTGCCAAATCTTGTTTCAGTTTCTTGACGATGATAATAAGTGCTACTTGGAGATCAACTACAGCTTTGTCATCCGTAAAGAATGGCCTGCGGTTTGAAAGACAAGAGCAAGATATATCTCCTGAGATGTGTTGTCAGTAGAAGTTGTGTTTGTTTCACTCCCTATCTCCTTTTTTCGTTGAACATATTATTGTGAATCGTTTTCTGATCATCGTAGAACAAAAACGACATTTACTTCCTTCATCTTCGATCTTGATTTTTGTCCAGTAATGTCGCTTGAAATCAGTATGTCTGTGTTTGTTCTCAAGTCTGTTTCTCCTTCCGCTTAACATGTGTTTGATGATATGATTGTGTTAGATCCTGAGATGTATAATGATTGTCTCAGTTAAAGCTGAAGAGATGAAGTTCAACAACAGGCTTTGCTTGACAGAAAATGCATCGCCTTTATTCATTTTATGCCTTTAGAGAGAAGTGAACTATTTTTGAACCGCTACTTTTTATCAAGACCGTTTCAACTATTTTCGTATGATTGTTTTCTCTATAGCCGCTAAAAGAATTGTTTAAAGCCTTTGAAAGCTAGTCTAATGAAAATGGTGGTTCAAACCAAAAGAAATTTATGGTCTTTTTCATCTTTATTATTAAAAATCTTAAATAATATTATTTTCTTTAAAATGTGTTTTTAAACAATTCATTAGTTAAAAAAAAAAAAAATTGGTGGTACTAAACAATTTAATTATCAAAAAAGAATGGAAATATGCATGATTTGGATATTTTGTTTAGCCTGTTTATCCTGCGAGCTAGACCTGACAGTCTTGTTGTAAAGGTCCTCACCAGTCGAACATATTAATCTAAAACTGAACCGACGTCATCTGATACAGCGTCGCTCTCATATGGTTGTGTGCATCTGTCTGATTTTTATTAATTTTAAAATTTCTAGTGAGATTCATATATTTTAATTTTTTTCTTATTTTTAATAATTAAAAACACGGAGACTTCAAAACCTGACCTTCCTCATATCATCTACTTTACGAGTTGTAATTTTGTTTTGTCTTGTTCTAAAGAAGTAGTGTTTGAGAAGAACAGTTGGGAAATCATAGTGTAAAAGAAACAAAAAATGAAATGGATCTATGAAGACATGAAGATCACAATTGATTATATCAGAGAGGGGTAAACAAAGCAAAGGCAAGTACACCTCTTGGAAAGTGAAGAAACTTGACATTTACCATCTCAGAAACGGATCTTGGTCTTTTGTTTTGCTCTCAAAATTAAAAGTCCTACTTTATATACTTTAAAAGAAAAAGAAAAAAAAAACCATCAAGAAGGGTAAATAAACCATTCGACTCCCTCCCGTAGTACACTTTTGGGCTCATCTTCTCCCAACAGTTTTTTGTTTATGTGTTCTTCCCATTTTCTTTAAGAGAGTTGAGTCTCCGAAGTCTCTGGTCAAGTTCTGCCATCACTGCTGGTTCCTGCTTCTTCCTATGCTTTGATATGGTGTTGGTAGTCATGGATCCGATTTTCTCAAACGCCACCTGAAAACAATTGTTTCATTGATATTACGGATTATGAAACTTGAATACATAAAATCGGTATTTTTTTTTTCACGGATTAGGATATGGCTTACCGTTAATAATTCATCCGGGTCAAAGAGCTGGTGTGAGGTGGTCTGTAATATGTTGATTACATCACCGACCTGGTGGGTCATGAGCAGCTCGTTTTCTTTCATCTGCAAGTGAACGAGAGATCCGTGAAATGAGACTTATCTTAAGGAGGAAAAGATTATGGAAAATGCTGAACAAAGGAAGAGAACTAAGAACCTTGAATATTGCCAAAGCTGCATGGAAAAGAACCTTTGCTCCTTCATAGAAAAGCACATCCCAAACTCGTAGAGTTGTCTGCAAACACAAGTTCTCTGTATACTTAAGAAAAGCAATCTTAAAAGACAAAGAAATCAACATAGTGTTTGTTTTTTCTTAAGAACCTCGGAAGGAAAGCTTTTCGAGAAGAGGCATAGAAACCACTCGGTGGCTACAAGGGAAACATCAAAGCCCATATCGTCAAGATGAGTAGCTATTCTGCAAAAATGTAATGTTTTCTTTCAGTGGGTGATTTTTGTGATCAAAAAGGAAGACAATCCAAGAACTTGATCAACCAGTGAAACCCAGCGACCAAGAACCAAGAGAGAAAAAGAAAGACATACCGAGGACATTTTTGGGCAAGCAAATCTTTGAAAACCCGCTGCTCAACATGGCATCCAGACAAATTGGTTGTGTAGCAGTCACGGACTAATACGTTTTCCAAAAGGACTGCTAGCATCCAGAACGCGTCTTCTTCTGTCTTCATGACAAGTAGTAGTAACGCTGCAACGTAGTTTAGGCCCTGAAACAAAAACAGCATTGATTAAGATGAAAACTCATTTGAATAGAGACAATGGAGATGGGAAAAGGATAAGTGTGTACCTGACAATAGCCAACATCAGAATCGCGAAAGGAATACCCAACAAGCACACGTCGTAGAGCAGCATGACCCTCTGGAGTGTCCAACCATGGATGGCCTGGGAAAGTTCGTGGCAGATCCTGCAAGGGTAGAGACACAATGTCAAATGGAAATGATGAGAACATCCGAGGAGGTTGCACTATAAGATAATGAAATCAACATAATCTCGAATGACCATCAATCAGACAATGATAGCAGAGGAATTGCTCCGCTATAAGTTGCCTGAACATAAGAATGAACAACGGATCTAGAAAAATTCTAAAACAAGAAAGCTCACTTCTTGGTTTTCTGCAGCAGAAATCAATTCTTAAAATTACTCAAAATACTGTCTGAGAGGCACAATGTCAAGATCTGGGGGGATATAGATCAACTATTCATAGCACATAACATATGAAGTAGTCTCCTATGACCATCATACAATAAATAACAGAAGAAATGCTCTGATAGAGTTTCCAATAGTAGGCTCTTAGTTGCCTGATGAACAACAGATCTTCAACAATACACCAAGCCAATCCTAACACAAAGGATCAGCGAAAATCTATCCTAATCCCTAGATTCCCTGATTTCTGTGAAAAACAACAAACCCAATCAAACGTTAAATCAACTGATCAGCCAACAACTTATAAACACAGACACGAAAATGAATTTCATCACTTTCCCTGGAAGAAGAAAAAAGTTCAAAATTGAGACTTTGGAATAAATCAAACTCACATGATCAATCTGCCGCGTAGCCGGCGTGACCTTCCCGTCGACGGCCTTGCTCAAATCACTGTAATAACTGTCCGGCACGGTGGACTTCTTCTTGGCAGCACCGGAAAGAGAAAACCAGACCTTCGGCCTCAGCACCGGCGGGATCCCTTTCCTAATCAATCTCTTCAACGTGATAGCATTCGTCAAGGTCGAGATCTTCAGAGAAGTTTTCAAGGCGATTCCGTCGCCGATCAAGAGAATATCCGGCTGAAGATACCAATTGGCTCCTTTGCTAGCTTCGAGAGCCCACCAGACTCGTCCTTGATTCCTCACTTTCTCTCTAACTTCGTTCAACACGTTCACGTCGTCGACATTTCCTTCCACCGTGAACCCGTACAGGTCCTGGAATTTGACGACGATGTTGGCTCGTCTCGCGTGGATGCTCGGACGGAGAATCGGAATCTGAGATTGCAGCTCCATGGTTAAATCCCGTCTGCTTTGAATCCCAAACATCCTCGGAATTTCTTGGGATTTTTGGTCTGAAATCGAATTGTTCTCCAGATTTATTATTTCTTCTCGGATATTTCGTCAATTTCAGACCAAGCACGAGCACGGAAACATAACACCGTCAAAAAAAATTGAAGGCTGCTGCAGAGAAATAAAGAAAAAAAAATGAAGTTCCTTTCACGAATTAAAAAAAGAGTAAATCTTATCAAAATTGCAACCTTTCAATATTTTAATGTTGTCACGTTCTGCAAACGCTATCGCCTTGAAGCTCTCTCTCTCTCTCTCTCTCTCTCTCCCGAATCTTCTGCTCTACGCAGTCAAAAGAAATCACGATTGTTTTGTTTTGTAAATTAAAAATCCAGAAACAGAAAAGGAGAAAGCCAAGAACAAATGATTTTTTGTTGTTGTTGTTTCTCTCTATCTCGTGAGGAACAATGGACACTAAAAATGGAAAAAAGGGAATAAAAACACCCCCTAATTAAATAGTTTTTTAGAAAAGAAAAGGGAAATTATTAACTGAAAGAAATGGAAAATCCAGAGGAGCGTTGAATTGAATCCCGCGTCTCTCTCGGGGTCGAAAAAAGAGAATGATGAGAGGAGAGAGGAGAGAGGAGAGAGAGAGAGATGTTAGAAAAGGGAGAGATTATCTCGAGATAGAGCTTGGGGTTGAATCGTGAGCCTCGTATTTTTACGGGGTTATTTTATAAATTTCATGAAGATAATTATTTTGGAACGTTGGAGATAGATTAGTAGGAGAGTAATGACTCCGGTTTAACTTTTGAATCATTGTTATGGCAAGATTATGAATTTCTCCTTCTTCTCAGTAAAATGACCAATTTGCCCCTGAACGTTTTCTGTGCCGGCTGTCTTTTTCTGAGGACAATTATGTAATAGACGATGTTTGCAATGAATTCGTTTTTCTTTTCTGATAAAAAATGAATTATTTTCTTAATGTCTCGTCATCACTCGTTTTAGTTAAAAAAAAAGTTAAACTGTTATAACTTATTTAAAACGGTGCCAAAGTGTAAACAACCCTCAAAAAAATCTTTATTAATCACTTAAATTGCAAGATACATAGAGACTAGAGACGATGTAAACCGATTTACAGTGGATTTTGTGTGTGTGTATGTTGGTGAATGTATTGCTCTTCTTACTGGGATCAGACGAGAAACGATATTGGTGGGTCCAAACTACAAAAAAAAAATTGTGACATAATCGGAGTAGGTAAAAAAAAAAAAGGGAGAAATTTTGGATTGTCTAGATTTGCATTATAAATTTTAAATTTAATGTCTGATCTTAAATTTTAAATATCAATAGGTAATAAATGGAAAAAAATCAATGTCTTTTTAAACTTCATTTTACTTCCATTGTGTAAATTCTAAACATTAATCACAACAACACTGTCATCTTTGTTCTTATCTAAAATATACATTCTCATTGACCAAAAAAAACATATACATTCTCATTTACATATATCTATATATATGATCCACTCACATATTTTGATCTTACATGTAATCTCTTTCGGCTGTTCAATCTCAGGCTTCTCACCAAGTTATGTTTCGCGTTTCAAATTTCTCTCATTTACACTAAAATTGCATTCACCAAACAATATAACATGTCTCTTTGACACACAAACATAGATACTAAACTCGCTTTCGAATGCATGTACACGTCTCTTAGACAAATTTATATGGTCTAACTAATAATTTAATCGCCGAAACATATACTACATACGTATACATTACTCAACGAAGTGTTGTTGTTATGGAGAACTTATAATGGTTTTGTTTTTGTTAGATATAAAACAAGAAATTCGAATTTTAAATTTAGAACCGTGACATGAGTTAAAAAAATCCTTAGAAACTTAAGAAGGCGAAAACGTGCCGAAGTGACATATAGCCTATATATTTAATATAAAGTGTTTATATGATAACGACACGTACATTTTTTACGATAATATAGACTATTAGATCATATATTCCATCATCGGGGAAACAAATATGGTATCCATGATATATTAACATTTTTTTTTATCAGATTTGCTTTAAAGATACGTGAGTCCACGACTCCACTAACCTTCATAACTTAGCGTTTCTAAGTCTAACCATTATTAATCCCTCCCAGTTCGTTCTAAAAATATAATTTATTTTTTTAGAAATTTTTCATCTCACAATATACATTAATATGTATTTTGTTTGTAAATCAAAACTATCTAAATGAAATACAAAGTCTCGCTAATCTTTATATTATTAGTTACGTACCAAACACTACTGGATTCATCAACGATATTTAGGCATGATCTTGTTCGTTAATTTATCGGAAGTCAAACAAATGCACCCTCACCAACGGGCGAGTAATGAAAAAATGTTAGCTCTTCGCTGCGTCATTGATTAATAATCAGGCATAAGTGGGATGAATCAATTTCGCCGAAGAAGCAAGACAACCTCACCAGTACTAAAAATTAATAATGCCAATATATCAGAGGATAATATTCTATGCAATTAATCGGTCTTCTATACAGAAAATTCGGCTTTAATAATTTGGGTCTTAAGACTCGACAATGGTAGCTAGTCCAATTGCACTCACAATATCATGCCTCAAAAAAATCCTACGCAATATATAGAAAAAACTATGAAAATTTTGTGTGTTTGATTTTCAGAGAAATTATGAAGGAGAAAACGAAATAATAGAGAGATGAATCTGTCGCTAGCTCGATCTGAACTCAAGCTTGAAGATGACATGATCCTCTCACTGTTTGTAAATGATCCTAATAGAGGAACTTGATATGTTGTCATATTTCGTTGTAACGAGTTCCTCGAATTATCACTTTTCAACTGGATCACACGCAAGGTCACTCTTGGGCCTCTATAACAACCTTGGCCCAGCTCTCATCACACACATTAATCCACTTTGTTTCCTCTGGTTAACAGCCAAACCAGAAATCAAATCATTGAACCAAGAACCAATTTCTCACACCTAATAAGTTAACATGTCTTTTTCTAAACATTTTGGTCGATAATTTGTTTAGTCAGTTGATATATTAAAAAGTTGCGTGTGTTGTTGGGTGCATTTTTGAATTTGACGTCACCAAAAGTACAGATATTCTCCAACCAATTTCGATTATTGAACTATGCCACCAATATTTAAAATAACATGAGAATCTTCTTGGAAACGAAACTGCCCCAGAAAAATACTACAACACAGCATCTGCTCTGTTTTGTAATAAGATGTACCCCACAAGTTGATCCTTCAGTGTTCCCGCCGTAACTAATTTCCTCACAAAGCTCTCATTTTTTTGTTTCCAAAGGAATCGTCTGTTTGAAGCTGTGATGGGAACATGGAAGAAGAAAAGTAGTTATAAGAACAAAGTTTGCTACATTTCAGTCCCAGCTCAGATCATAAATTCGGTTTCTTCATCGTCTCTAAACTCTTTTCTCGATTTTCCCGATAATAAATCCTCAAAGAAGAACACAAGCAAGTTCTTCAATCTCAGGTTCCGTTTCCTCAGAAACCCAAAGCTCTGGGCTTTCTCTCTCCTCTCACTTTCTGTTTTGGGGATTTTCTTAAGACTTGGTCTTTGTCTTTCTCCTTTCCGTTCATATCACGAAAGTCAACTTCAGAGCTCGGATTCAGATGGGTCTCCTAAATCCCATCTGGGTTTTGCGGATACCCGATCAAACAGTACCCAAGCTGCCAAGGATGGATCTTTAGATAGGATTTCAAAATCAGCTAAGGGTGTGGAGAAAAATGGGACCTTTGGTGGCGAATCAAAGTTAATTACCTCTAATGGGGATGATAAGAATGAGTTCTGGAAACAGCCTGATGGATTAGGTTACAAGCCATGCTTGGATTTCAGCATTGGATACAGGAGAGAGAGTGAGAAGATTGTTAGAGAGAGGAGAAAGTATCTGATGGTGGTCGTCTCTGGTGGGATGAATCAGCAGAAGAACCAGATTGTGGACGCAGTTGTGATTGCGAGGATTCTAGGTGCTGTTCTTGTCGTCCCAATATTGCAAATCAATCTCATTTGGGGTGACGAGAGGTAAATAGACCACAAATATTCTGAAAATGGATCATAAGAATGTTCATTTATCATTCTGAATGTTTTTTTTTTTGCAGTGAATTCTCAGATATATTTGATTTAGAGCAATTCAAGAGTGTTTTAGCAAATGATGTGAAAATAGTTTCGTTGCTGCCCGCAAGTAAACTAATGACTAGACCATCAGAAGATGGTAGCATGCCTTTCCATGCCTCCCCTCAATGGATCCGTTCTCACTATCTAAAGCGAGTAAGATCATACAACATCCTTTGATCAATTAGTGATGGAAAAATGAAGAAAGATTGTTCAATGATTATGATTCCCCTCAATTGTTTCCTGCAGTTCAATAAGGAAGGAGTTCTGCTTTTAAGGAGATTGGATTCAAGATTGTCTAAAGACTTACCCTCTGATCTCCAGAAGCTCCGTTGTAAGGTATGTTTCTGACGCGGAAGCAAAAAATGTTTGTTTTTCGTTTTTCTCTCCTCAGTTAGCAAAAAATGTGTTTCAGGTAGCCTTTGAAGCACTGAAGTTTTCGCCACGGGTTATGGAGATGGGGAAGAAGCTTGCAGAGAGGATGAGGAGCAAAGGGCCTTACATTGCGCTTCATCTTCGATTGGAGAAAGATGTGTGGGTGAGAACAGGCTGCCTTTCTGGTTTGAGCTCAAAGTATGATGAGATTGCAAAACTAGAAAGGATTGAGCGGCCTGAGCTCTTAACAGCCAAATCTAGTATGACATCTAATGAGAGGAAACTTGCTGGTCTTTGTCCATTAAATGCCAAGGAAGTAACTAGGTATTGACTGTGCCTACTACTGATTTTCTTACAAGGTTTTGTGTGTTGAGAGAGACATTGGTTTTAAATCCTACCTTTGTATTCAGACTGCTCAGAGCACTTGGAGCACCGAGAGATGCGAGAATCTATTGGGCAGGAGGGGAACCGCTTGGCGGAAAGGAAGCTCTGAAACCATTAACAAGTGAATTCCCAAATCTCTACAACAAACACGATATTGCGTTGCCCCTTGAACTCAAACCTTTCGCAAAACGAGCTTCGATAATGGCAGCCATCGACTATATAGTGTGCAAGGAGAGTGATGTCTTTATGGCATCTCATGGAGGGAACATGGGCCACGCGATTCAGGTACACACTCTTAGGTTTCGATTGTTTCAAACGCCAATTTCTACGTTTTGCGGTTACACATTCTTAAGGTAAGGTGTTAAAATTACTCTTTCAGGGTCACAGGGCTTATGAAGGACACAAGAAGCTTATAACACCAAACAAAAGGCATATGCTCCCATACTTTTTGAACACATCAATGACTGAAACAGAGTTTGAGAAGATGATAAAGAAATTACACAGACAATCTCTAGGACAGCCAGAACTAAGAATTAGCAAAGCTGGAAGAGATGTAACAAAGTACCCTGTTCCTGAGTGTATGTGCAATCAATCCACTTCCATTATCTGAAACTTCTTTTTTTTTGCACATATGGTTTGAAGACAAAGATTAACTCTTTTTACTCCACTTTCTATGCTTGATTTTGAAACTAAACCCCTTGTACCATGATCTTTTCATTAACAAGATTATCTTAGGCAAAGAGAATAAGACGATTCAAAACCCGTGAGCTGATGGCAGAAATATATAAGACGATTCATCCAATACTTATTAAACAAAAAACTCAAATGTCTTTCAAAAAAGAAACCAATCTTTCACCAGGAGACTTTGCAGGGCACAAACTTAAAAGCTTCTAGAGCTAAACTAATGTATGGGAATCAGTAAGATTTTCCACAATGTATCAAACTGCCCGCACCTAGAAAAAGCCCGAAAATTGCTGCGCTGCCGATGGTTGTTTGCCCTATGTATCTAATTTTCATAAGCCCAGGGACCTACAAAAAACAAGAATGAATGATCATCAAGCAGTAATGCGATATGAATCCCACACGGTCAATTTTCACATATTAAGATTGTTTTCACAACTGCTTAGGCATAGAAACAAGAGCATTTTTACTCTAGACAGCTTTCTTAACTACCTTTAAGGCTAAAAATCCGGCTTTAAAGTTCACAAATAACACAATTGTTTTAAAGTTCTCTAAAATGGTACCATAGATAGTTAACTCCATTAGTTATTGCTCAAAGTGATGACAGAGATAAGCCAAGCCATATCCAAGAGCGAGTATGAGTCAACAAGTAAAATCCTATGCATGTTCTTCTTCAGTATTGTTTCCAGTTTTATCAGAATGTCAGAAACAAATTGAAAGAGTTTCGTTGAACAAAAACCAGATTTTACAAGCTTGAAAAGATTACATAGAAAAACAGTCAGAGAAGCTTACCTTGAATCTAATCGCCTCGTAAGTTCCATAGACAGCACCTGAAAAACAATATTTTGTCAACAAACAAGTAGAAGTCTACCTATCTCCATAACAAACATTCGTGTGCAAATAATCGACCCTAAATTACTGAATCGGAACCATCAATAAGCTGATCAAAAGGGATTTAGGGTTTTTCAAGAGTGGAATGGAAACTGAAGGAAGAGAAAGTTTACCTACAGCGCCGCCAACTGCGCCGCCGACGGCGACACCGGCAGTGATTCTGGCCAAGCAGCTATCTTTCGCCATCTTTGAACAGATTGTTTTTTTTTTTTTTGGGAGTATTGAGACAATTCCTTTGCTGTGTTTCTGTCGGGAAAATAATTTTGCGGTTGGCCTCGCCGCTTTTTAGGTTTATGACTTGGAAGTTTTGCTTGCACAATGGATCGGTTTTGCCTTTCGCAACAAGAACAAGTCACACCGACCTGATTCAAAACCAGCCTAACCGGCTCGAACCAAGTAACCAAGTTTGTGGAAGACGTCATTGGTTTATAACTTGACCCAAATTACTAGCCCACCCGACTCGAGCGGATCTGACCATAACCGGCATTAATTGCTTTTTCCAGTGATATTTGGCAAAATTGAAAGATTATTTTCCAAACTAGCAATTTAATATATATATTTTTTTAATTTAGACACTATTATTTTCAAAATTAATTAATCTCTGAAGGTTCACAAATATAGAAATAAAATATTCATATTTTTATTTCTCTAATTTTAATATTTCTAAATCAAAGTTAAAAAAGTGCAACATTTTGTAAAAAAGAATCCTTATTTCAAAAACCTAACCTAAAACTTGTTATATTATAAAAACGAAAAATCGCATTTCTCTTTCTCCGACGACAGGTTATAGCATAAATGGAGATTCTTCAGCACACTCAAAAACCAAAAACAAGACAAATCAAAAGCATATTAGCAAGAAAAAGAAGAAGAAAAGCACCATCTCTCACAACTCCATAAAATGCTCTTTAGTAATTACATCTCTTTAATAACAAACCAAAAAAAAAACTACTCTACTCACTTGAGTGGCCGGTATATCAAGTCTTCCTCTTACCAACAAGGGCAAGATACCCAGTTCTGATATGTGTCACAGATCGTCCTGATCCACACTGCCAAAACAAATCCCATCCCTTCATATTAGTATATTTAGATAGACGCAGGAAATTCAGAAAAGCAAAAGCAAAATTTGGATAATTCTTAGATAGTAGTCCGTTCACTTGCTCAACCAATGTAAACATCACATCAAGATGATGCACTAAAGTATCACTATTGACTACCTAATAACGTCAGAATGTAGAAAATATATGAGAAAGTTTTTGGCTTGTTAGGCATGAAGAGAAGATCATCTCGAGTCATCATACCTTTTCACATCTGAGAAAGAAGAGACGATTCTCCTTTGAAAGAATTGTGTCTGGGCTCTTGCAGCCAAGGCAAATGACGTAGTCAGCTGAAAATAACAGCAATCAGGAATCACTTTAAGATATCAACACAAGGATATATGCAACTCCAAATTGATATTTTTTGACGGCACTCCAATCTTGAGATTAAAGGAAAGGTTACTTACTGATATATCGCCCCAAAATCCCTTAACAACCATCCTTTGCTGCCCATCAAGTGAACCACTAGTACCCAACTCAGTAAGCAAGAAAGCCATTACATGATCTGGTTGTCGATACATCCTGAAAACGCGAAAATAGCAGGCCAAATACGAACATCAAAATCACTACACGTTCTAGTATTTACAAACATCTATGAAGTGGCAGATATTGGAGTTACGTCTTGCAAAGGTCCATAAAGTTGACAAAGACTGTCTTCTTTGTTCCCTCGCGGAGAACTTGAGGAGGCCTCATAACTGTACGACGCCTATCTCCAGCAAGCTCCGGATTATTTTCACGCAGAATGTTAAAGACCCTACCAAGAAGCTACACATATAACTCCGATAAGCAAGGAGCATTTTGAAAAGGATGCATTGACTTAAGGAAAGAACTCTCCAAATCAATTTTCTATTTAAATTTACACGTTTAAGTAACCTAAGAGCATCATCAATAAATATGCTTAAACGCAAAAGCTATTATGATATATTTATTCACCTCGTCATATAGGTAATCTCTGTCACTTCCCTCCCAGGGATAACGTTTCTGCTGCAGGATTAATCCTTCCCTATCATAAAATGGTCTGCAAAGTGTTGTATGTAAGATTCACACTGGATACAAAAACATATGCACTAATTAAGATACTATTTAACTAGCACAAAAACGAAATGGAGTTTCAAACCACCATCCAAATCTTCTATAGCTTTAACACTTTCGTCATTTAGTGAGCTAGATTCAACCTAACCATCAAATAAAACCAATGTAAGATGATGAATTATCAAAACACAAGTTTGAATAAATAAAAGAAGTAAGGAGGCAGTAGCTCACTGGTTTCGTCTTCTTTTTCTTCATTCCAGTAAATGTACTTTCAAGACCATCATTAACTGCTAGAGAAAAAAATCAGATAAAGCATCTTAGTAATTAATAAAAATATAATTGAAGACCAAACAAAAAATGCTCCAATAGCACATAGAATCTTCACCATACCTGACATTGAATCAGATTTCTCCATATGTGGCTCTGTTGAGCTCTCTATAAGAACAACCTTTTTCTTCTTTTTCTTTTTTGGTTGGGTCAAAGGGTGCAAGCTGATGTAAAAGAGCAAGAAAAACAAATATCAAGCTGAGACAACATAACCAAAAAACAAAAAAAAATTATTGTCCTAACAAAAATATTAAAGGAATCAAGGATCCCTTATAGACAAAAAAGGTCAAAATTCCAACTTACTTCTTGCTCATCCTTCACTTCTTCCTTCATCTCATTACTTTTATCAGCCATGATTACTGCAAAGAAACGCATTCAGAAACCAAATCAAATATTAATTATAATCAGAACAAGATGTGTATGAACATTATGTAACAAAGATGGCAAACCGATAACATAAAAACAAATAAAAAAGATAATCAAGGCCGGTTGCACAGGACCACCGAAATTAGAGTTACTAAACTCGACGCAACGATTCCATACTGGACTCGTTACCTTAAACATCATTAGTAATTTCTATTTCGAATCTAAAACACTACAATTATATTCCGACTAGGTCTAGGTAAATCTTCACAATACAACAGATCAGAAACGTTTATCAATCTCTTTGTTTCAGACCTTCAAAAATCAAAACTGACTTAATTACCTTTGGTAAAGGTATGCAATGCACGATTGGTCTTAACGCGAACAATTAAAGAGTGAAGCTTTTTGTTTTTGCTGATTGCGTTGTCCAACCCTAAACTTTTATTTATTTATAAGAGCATCAAGCAGATCCTAATCTAGTTTTTTATTTATTTAAATTTATGCTACAAGTAATCCTAAAACCGCGTATTATATCACACATGTAAAACAAAAACGTAATTGACAAAAAAAAAACCCGTCTAATTAGTAATTAGACACCGACGGCGAAAAGGGGTAGTGCAATTTACAGACGAAGCATCAAGCGGCGAAGAAGGGAGCTCGCGAGGATTGGAAATTTGGAATTAGATTGGGTGCTCTGTTTTGGTTCCTTATATGCTGCTCCAATTTAAGAGATTGAGGAGATTTCTATCTGCAAACTGACATGGTTCCTCCAGTAATTTTCAAGTATCGGCGAAGGAGAGATCGGAGACTTGGAAGAGACGATGATAGTTCACTGATGATGACTCGTCGGGTCTCGCCTTCCCATTCAAGCAACAGACCCAACTCCGATACCATCGAGGTAAGGGATGAGAATCGCTCGTTTGGTTTATTTATGGAGGATGATGATAGATTTCGAGATTTGGGTTGCGTTCACGATGAGACTGAAACTAGACATGGTTCCGGTAATTTGGTTCTTCAATGTGATGATGGTTGCCTCGAGAAGGAAAAAAGCAACAGTTTTGTTTCATCTGGAAATTTGGATGTTTTATTCTCTGGGTTCGTTTATAAAGGGGTGAGGAGGAGGAAAATAGATGAATTTGGAAGTCAAACAGGAAGCAATCTTGTTTCTCCTCAAATTGCTTCAGATACTGTTGATGATAGCGTTTCTGAATCACATATCGAAAGACAAGGAAAGCAACAAGGCAGTGAATTTCAAGCTGAAGTGCGAAGAGTTTCTCCTTACTTCCAGGAGTCAACTGTTTCACAACCCCTCAAAGAGGGGTGTGACTCTGATAGTGTTTCTTCTCAAAGTGGAAGAAATTATAGGAAAGGATGCAGCAAAGTTCAAGCTAAAGTCCGAAGAGTTTCTCCATACTTCCAGTCATCAACTGTTTCAGAACAGCCTAACCCGCCAAGAAATTTGCGTCAATATTTCAAGGTCGTGAAAGTTTCAAGATATTTCCATGGCGTATCTGCGGATGGAATCCAAGTAAATGAATCACAAAAAGAGAGATCAAGAAGGGTGAGGAAAACTCCTGTTGTGAGTCCTTCACTCTCTCAATGTCAGAAGACCGATGAGGCATATCTGAGGAAAACGCCAGATAACACATGGGTGCCTCCACGATCTCCATGTAATCTGCTTCAAGAAGATCATTGGCGTGATTCATGGCGGGTGCTGGTCATATGTATGCTTCTCAACAAAACGTCTGGTGCACAGGTTTTTCCTCATTCCTCTCTTTTTTTTTCCTTCTATATCTTTGCTCAACTTATATTATTTTAGGATTGTTTAAAAGCATTTGAGACCAAATTGGCTGAGTGATGTGTTTAGTGTTGGCCTTGCTTATTGCATATCCTCTCAATCAGTGACAGCAATTATTACACGTTAATGATTCTCGAGGGAAGTCCAATATTTGTTAGGAAGTAAGAAGTTAGACCTCTGTGGGCTTCAAATCTTTCAATTTAACTGAATTTTTAAAAGGTGATTGCAGACGCGGGGAGTGATATCAGATTTGTTTGCACTGTGTCCTGATGCAAAGACTGCAACAGAAGTTGAAGAAAAGGAAATAGAGACTCTGATAAAACCTCTTGGATTACAGAAGAAGAGAGCCAAAATGATTCAACGGTTTTCTCTCGAGTATCTTCAAGAGAGCTGGACTCATGTCACGCAATTGCATGGCGTTGGAAAGTAAGTCCTTGAAATTTTAAAAATCTGAAAATAATTTTCTTGTTGAGAGTTTTGTTCATGATGCTTATTGGAGAATGATTCACAGGTATGCAGCGGATGCGTATGCGATATTCTGTAATGGGAAGTGGGATTGTGTGAGACCTGATGATCATATGCTAAACTATTACTGGGAATTCCTCAGGATTCGGTATAAAAGATTATGAGTAGTATCAATAGATACAAGTATATATTGTGCTAGTAATATTTCTGGTAATCCTCTTTTCTGTGTTTTTGTTGTCTCCAATGTGAAAAGTTGTAAATGAATTTTTTGTCGTATAGTTTGTTTCATCTTAAATTGGAATGTGTTTTGGTATCATTTATGGGCTTTTAATATTGTCAAACACCTAAGCTGGGGCATGACAAAAGCTATGCGGCTTCCTCAAAAAATTAAAATATTTTTAAAATCAAGTTTGTTGAGACTTGAGAGTTGGATTGGACACCAAGTCACGATATAATAATCAGAAGATGAGGCAACTACTGCTATGAGCCAAATCAAGAGACATGTCTCACTAAAGAACTTAAGAGAAAATTGAATATTTTTATTTGTACAAGAAACTGGAAAACACCAAGAGCAACTTTTTCTTTTTGTCGTATATTTTACCAAAAAGCGTAACAAATAAATGCTTTGAGTTAAAAAGAAAAAAACATTGCAGCTAGTAATTGAGGTGTAGATCCAACAAAAATTAATAGTATGCTGAGAAAATCCGAAGTCCGATTTATCAAATTTGCTGTATTAAATATATTTCTTATAAGTATGACTTTTTTTCTTAGTCATCTGCTGATTTTATTGATAATATGTATAAACTTTCGATTACACAAAGCCCAAACGTTTCACACGATTTCAATTTTGGTTTGCATTTGGAATTTCACTCAAATATATATCTTTTAGCTTTTTAGAGAGGCGAATTTAAATTCTGTATTGTATTTTTTGTTTGTTTTGGAATTAACTTAGGCATTTTCATATAAAATAAAATAAAATTTAAGCAAATTCAGTTTTTAAATCAGTTAATGTGTGAGCCTACATCGGTTTTGTTTATCTAAAGAAGCCACATGTACTTGAGTATGACTAAATAACATAAAATTTCATCGATGAACAAAAATTATAAGGCAAGTTTTGTATCGATGATTTATTAGCACAGGCAATCACAACTTTAATTTGTGCGTGTGGTTTTATCGTTGAACTTTTGCGCTTCTAAATAAAGAGATTTTTTATAAGGTTGGTTTGCTAAAAGCCTTATAAGAATCAAGAAGGACGCAGTAATAAATGTTGTAATAATTGTTTTATGACGTGTCAATTACAAGATTTCACAAAATAATTGAAAAATCCCCTTGGTGTTGTTTCTCCTCTCATCTCATCTCTGGCCTCCTAATCATAGCTTCTCCATCTCCTTGTCTGCAGGATGATGCAATTTCTCAGACAATTATCCTCCAAATCCTTTCGTAATTTTGTTGTGTTTTTCTTCGTTTAGGTTTTTCCCTCCTCGGTTAGTTATACCAAGCATCATTTTTCTCCCTCTTCTACCAACAAAAAAATTCAACTGATCTCTAGAGTTTTTAGGTTCTTCCAAGAAAATTAAATTTGGAAGGAGGCTTGATGGGTTTGAATTTTCATATTCGCCCCTTGTTTACGGTATTCTTGAGGAATCCTTTCAACTTTTTGTTTTTGGTCTTTGTTTGGTGCAATCGAGTTATTGTTTTGTCGTTTTGATTCAGATTCTCGCTCTTTAAAATGCAATGGCTCTTCAGGGGATGTCGTGATTTTTGGGAAAATCTTTCGGACAATCCTGTTTGAATGTCCCAGCTTTTTCTGTGAACATTCGCGTGTTCTCATTGTCTCGGCTCTAGTTCGAAATGTCTCTCGGCCAAGAAAATGTCAATCCTGTCGAAGTTTCTGGTATCCAACACAATCCTTTTAATTTCCCCCCAATTTCCATTTGCAAGGATTTAAAGGGTTTCAATTGTTGGCTTTGTTCTTAGGGTCGCATGCTTGCTTATATGACCTTTTATGTTCAGAGACATCAAAAGGGACTCCTCAAAAGGATTTGCAGACATCTTCTTCTGGTAATTGAAATTTTGAATAGTTAATGATTGAGATGATTTCCTGGAACATTCTAAGATTACGCTAGTGTTAGTTGGAGACAATCTCATGTCCTGTTTGACATTTTTTCAGATCCCCGAGATCGGTTGGAGAAGCTGCTTAAGCAACCTGGGAATAAGTATTGTGCTGACTGTGGATCTCCCGAACCGAAATGGGTGTAAGTTGATTTATATATCTGTGTTCTTCGTACATTTCTATTGATGGATTGATTCATTTCCTTTGATGTTGTTTAGATCCTTAAGTCTCGGTGTATTTATATGCATTAAGTGTTCCGGTGTACACAGAAGTCTTGGAGTTCATATATCAAAGGTACTTTCTGACTTCTCTCTGCTTTCTAGTTGTTAGAGCCTTTTTATTGATAAATTTGATTTTTTGACCAATAATCACAGGTTCTATCAGTAAAGCTAGACGAATGGACAGATGATCAAGTTGACATGCTCGTAGGGTACGGTGGGAATACTGCAGTAAACCAGAGATTCGAAGCCTGCAACATCGACCAGTTAAAGAAACCCAAACCAGATTCCACTAATGAGGAACGCAATGATTTCATCAGGTGACATTTTTACTTACAATTTGCGTTAATGTCATGTATGCATAATCATCTCATTGCTTATATCTTGAATCTGCAGGAAAAAATATGAGCTGCACCAGTTTATGGATCCAAAGGATGGTGCTTTGTGTCCTTATCAGCAGCCTAGCGGAATAAGTACTTCAGCATCGTCTCTGTGTTCTGCAAGCCACCGTTCTACAAAAAACCGTATTGGTCATGCATTTAGGAATAGCTGGGGAAGAAGAGAATCTGATCACAAAGGACCAAAGAAGAGCAATTCCTTGGTAACAACCAGAGTATTACATACATACATACATACATACATGCTTGGGTAATAAATGTAGCTAATGTTAATTTGTGGCTGTTTTATAGGCAGGTATGGTTGAGTTTGTCGGATTGATTAAGGTTAATGTGGTAAAAGGAACCAACCTTGCGGTTCGAGATGTGATGACCAGCGATCCTTATGTTATCCTTTCTCTTGGCCAACAAGTGAGCTCTCTGCAAAATCTCTCTACCCTTGTATGATTTAAAACTAAATTCCCATAGAAACTAAATCGGGTTTCTTTGTATGTTGTTGAAGTCGGTAAAAACACGGGTGATAAAGAACAACTTGAATCCAGTGTGGAATGAGACGCTGATGCTTTCGATACCCGAGCAGATGCCTCCTCTCAAAGTGGTAAGTGCAGTAATTTCATCATACTACTTATGGGTTGAAGAGTAATAACAGTTACATAACGAAGAAGGAAATTGTGGGAAAAAAGATTTTATGATTTCACTTTATACTTAGCTCATTAACTTGAAACTAAACTCTTTAACGGATTGTTGTTTAACCGCTAACAAAACTCGGTTAAACACTACTACACCGAGCTTTACCAATCCAAACTCTTCATATGTAAATTTCAGCTAGTGTACGACAAGGATACATTCTCGACAGATGATTTCATGGGAGAGGCAGAGATAGACATACAACCATTGGTGAGTGCAGCAAAAGCTTACGAGACATCGAGCATAAAAGAACCGATGCAGCTGGGAAGTTGGGTAGCGAGCAAAGAGAACACATTGGTGAGTGATGGCATAATCTCACATGAAGAAGGGAAAGTGAAACAAGACATTTCACTTAGGCTTCAAAATGTGGAAAGAGGTGTTCTTGAGATACAGCTTGAATGTCTTCCTCTCACTCAATGATATAATACTTTCCTTTCTTTCTCTTTTTTTTTTGTTTGTTTTTATGAATAGTGAAGAGATGCTACTTTCTTCTTGATCCCTCTCAAAACCTATGTAAAAACCCATCATTTGATTGATGATTCTTCAGAAAAAAATCCTAGTTTCTACCGGGAGACCAAATGTTATGAAAAGCAATCAAGAGTTTGAACTGTATATTTCGGTTTTCCTTAAAAAATATTAAGGTTGCTGGAAACACCAACCATTATATTGCATGTTTGGTGTTTCAAGCTACTAACGGTCTACTGTTTTTTCGGTGTTTAATAACCTAAAATATATATAGTCATATAGATATGGAGATCAGTGTAATATGTTTCTTAAAAAGGATACTTATATCATCTGTCTTTAATTGATTCTTAATCAAAACCATAAAGGAATTAATCTCGTTCGATTTGCTTTGGCCTTTGAGGATAATCATGCAAGTTGCAACTGTGTAAGAGGATAAACTAGGAGTTTGTAGAAATTCAGCGTCGAATCAAATGCTAAGATTTATTCGTTAATAATCACTATCCAAACCTAAATTCACATAATTATACTTTGTAATTTGTTTTTAAAACATACATTAATTCCAAAGCACAAATGAAGAAGCGTCAAAGCATGATTTCAACAAAAAAAAAGAGCGTAAAACCCTTGCCATTTCTCTCTTAAAAACCCATCTCTCGCTCCCAATTTCTCTTTCGCCGCTGAAACCTAGACATTTCTTGCCCCACTGCAATCGCCCATTGGAGCACTCAGCTTGTTATCACGGTGAGCAGAGTCTTTAGTCTTTACTGATTACGTTTGATATCAACCTGCATTTTTCGTTTCTGAGTATTGTGATGTTCCCCTGTAGCATGGAGAAGTCAGAGCACGACGAGCAGAGTCTCTCCGATACCATCATCAGTATGGCGCAGGATTTCGATGGCATCCACAATATCAGCCTGCTTCAACCATTAGTCCAATTTGGTAGACTTACTTTGGTAAGTATAGCGCCCACTCTTCTCGTTTTTTTTTTTATACGCTCCTCCTACTCGTCATGGTTGGTGCGTCATGATAGGGTGGAAAAGATGCAAGATCCATTTTCAATAAGCTCTCTCCAGCAACAAAACTCATGTTTCCCAAGGATGATGATGCCCTCGTGCCCATCATTCCAACTGCACTTGTCAATGGCTGTGAAGGAGTTGGAACTGGGTGGAGTACTTTCATACCAAAGTATAACACCACAGATATTCTTGCCAACCTAAGGCGCCTAATAGCTGGTCAAAGTATGGTGCCTATGGATCCTTGGTATCGAGGTTTTAAAGGAACTATTGAGAGAGATGAATCCCATGAAGGCGGGTCTACCTACACAGTCACTGGTGTATGTGAGGAGGTTGATGAAACTACTCTTCGTATCACGATTCTACCAATCATAAGCTGGACTGATGATTATGCGGATTTCTTGCTTGCAATGGAGACAGATGATGGCCCCTTTATCCAGGTACAATGCCTAAACTCAGAAAGTTTTCTTTATATGTTTTCTTTATCATTCATTCTTCTTCCTTCTCCAGGACATCAAAGCATACACCGACGATGCGTCTGTGGGCTTTGAGCTTACATTGTCTGAAGAGAACATGGTTATGGCTCGGCAAGAGGGCTTTATGAAAGTATTCAAACCCACCACTACAATCGCTACAACCAATATGCATCTTTTTGATCAAAATGGTGTGCTGAAGAAATATGCCACTCCCGAGCATAGTAAGAAGAGATTTAATTTGTTGCGTTTATTCTCCATAAGATGTACTAAATTCTACATCCCACTTGCAGTCCTTAAAGAGTTCTCCAAGGTCAGGCTCCAACACTATGAGAAGAGAAAGGTTAGAAAATCTTAAACTATGATTCAGTCTTTTAGAGGTTTTAGTATATTAATGCAATGGTCTTAAACTACATTAAGTGTGTGATGTATACAGAAAATTATGCTGGAGAATCTGGAACTTCAGCGCCTCAAACTACAAAACGAACTCAAGTTTATTAGTGGAGTTGCTAGTGGAGAAATCGCAGTGGACAGTAGGAACAAAGCTGATCTTGTTCAGGAGTTGAGACAGAGAGGGTTTACACCATTCCCGAACAAGACCAAGCCTGTCGAAGCTACAGTTTCTGGAGCAATCGATGCAACTAAAGAAAGCTCAGATTGAAGATGATGAGTGGAGAGGAAGAGAAAACCATCTTGGTTCATGCTATTTCAAACTTAAGTTTCTCCTTGTCGTGTTATCCGCGCAAACTTTTGGGCACAAAACCTCTTTGATTGCTAAGCATACAACTTTAGTTTCTGCCTCTCTCGTCTTCGTTCTTTCTTTAGATTTGGGTGTTATTTTCGAATGAATTCAGAAGCATGCACAAAACCTAGAGTACAATAAATCCAACTCAAGTATAGAAATCATATATATAAAAGGAGAAGGGATTCTCTCCTAGCTTGCCATCTCATCACTCCAAAAATTAACATGTGTCCACATATTTTTAATGAAAAACTAAAATAATAAATAACTTGCAAAAATCTCTTCACTTTCTCTCATATGTTTTAGGGGTTAATCGGTTTTTTATTTAAAGAACTCCAAAAGCCTAACTATAAAACACAGTACAAATTATTTAAATCAGTTTCTAAACACTTCTAATTATAGATGCATACACACAGAATTAGAAGTCACATCTTTAGCGACCGTGGTGTAAAGATTATATAATGTTGCCGATGACAGAGCCAGAACGGCTCTGGACCAGAGATTTTGAGTCAATTGTAATTATGTATGATTTTACTGGACCAATATGATTTTACTGAAGCTACACTGGAATGTGTTTTTCAAAAGATAATATGAAAAGATTAAATGTTGGACATGTCCAGAGTCATTTGTTGGTTACTGATATTTTCTTCCTGTATTTATATCTCTTAGATAATTCTCAGTTTTGTTGTTCTTTTTTCAATG
>OVAY01001208.1:0-28955 GCA_900406395.1 Kernera saxatilis | reverse complement strand
TTTAAAATTTTTTTTTTTTTTTTTTTGAAAAAGTGTTAACAAAATTTAATGAATTCTAAAATTTTATGCATTTGTTTCATGAATATATCTGAAATTTCTATAAAATTAATTTTCTGACTGCTAACAAATTTTAAGCAAGAAAAGAGATTAAAAAAAAGAGAGAAATACAATAAGAATAACGAGAGTTTAGACCAAATAATAATTTTTATGCATTATCTAATTGCAACAAAATAAAATTCTAAGATGTCTGCTCCTCCGTTCTTCTTCTCACTCTTCTCTTTGTGAGAAGCTTCAAAACCAAAATCAAAGCCACGAGAGAGAGAGAGAATAGAAATTCTCTTCGTGGGCATATAATCGTAACGATGATATTGTGTCTCCAGGAATCACGCTTGAGGAAATGATACTACGTATTCACCTGAAATTGGAGACAACCATTTTGAGAAAACTGGAGAAGTGAGAAAAAGAAGAGAGCCAGAGAGAGAGAGAGTGAGAGATGACGGAAAACGGCGTCGTTCCAGGAGGTGGTGGAGGAGGCCGTATTGTTATGGTGGGCGTGAAGTTCGATGCGTCGAGCAGTGAGCTGCTCGATTGGGCTTTGGTTAAGGTTGCTGAACCGGGTGATACCGTAATCGCTCTTCATATCATCGGCAAAGGTAACACATTTTTTGTTTCTGGGTTTTTTTAAGTCTTGAAGTTTAGGCTACGAAAAAGCTACGATTTTTGAAAATGGGTTTTTATGTTTACTCTCTCTTTATATTGGATTCGCGTAGAGATCGTCGATCGAGCAGACAACTCGTCGCTCATCTCCCTTGTTAAAACTTTTGACGCGGCGCGTGAAGTTTATGAAGGTTTCTGTAAATTGAAACAGGTAAAAATAAAATTAAAAGTGGATAACTTCAATTGTCTTTTTTTTTTTCCTCTCTCTCTCTCTCTCTCTCTCTTTAGCTTCTTCATGAATAAACAGTCCCTAAAGAGATTACTTGGAAATGCTGAAATTATTTTAATAGGTGGAGTTGAAGCTGAAGTTATGCCGGGGTTCTTCTACTCGAAAGATTCTAGTTAGAGAAGCAAAATTGTGTTATGCATCCAAAGTTGTAGTTGGAATTTCCAAAAGTTACCACACAATTCATTCATCTGTCTCCGTGGCTAAGTACTTAGCCAGGAAACTATCAAAAAATTGCTGGGTTCTGGCCGTGGACAACGGTAAAGTCATGTTTCAGAAAGATGGTTCCTCACCAATCATTCATCACTCTAAAGGTTTGACCTTTTTTTCCTCTGAGATTCTAAGTTTTGTATGTCTATATTGGTGTTTGAAACTCTTCTTTCTTGGGCATTGGTTTGTCGTAGGAAAAAGCGATGCTCGTAGGAACACTTTATCTAGTTTCTTTCAGATGCCTGTCACATTGAGAAAGAATACCAAAGTAGTTAACCATTCCGAGGAGGAAGAGGAAAACTTGGAGGAGGATCATTCCAATAGCCAGAGTCTACGGCAGGCTTTAGTGTATGCCTGCCTTGGGAATTGCTCTGTTCGTGGAAATTTATCCGGATCTTTTAGTTGTGATAGTGATCAAGATGATAATGCTGATTACCAAAAGTCAATGGCGATTGAGCCCATAAAAGTTCCAGAAGATTTGACCAGATTCATTACTATGCTGGTAAAGGAACTGCCTGAATTTAGACCAGGTTGGCCTTTGCTTTGTCGTGTAGCTTCTTCAGATGCTTTAGCTTCTGTTCCGCGAAGTTCTTCATTCAGACAGATACCAGTTGTCCAGTGGGTGCTGAAGCTGCCCTCTAGAACCAATTCTGGTGTTGGGAGTTCAGACACCAAGCTGATTGGTTTTGATTCTTCCGAACCTGAAGATAATAATAAGTTGTCTAGCTTGAACGCTGAAAGCCAAGCAATTGTTCCCGATGGTAATGATTCTATGATCGTGAAATGTTCTCTTGATTATAGCCCAAGTAAATTTCCAGAGGGTGTACAGGGTCTTCAGGCGAGGTTCTCCACATCTTGCCAGTTTTTTAAGTACAAGGAACTTGTGTCAGCTACATCCAGTTTCTGTGCTGGTTCGTTCCTCTCCTCTCATGTTCAAGCTACAGTTTTTTTTTTTTCTTTTACTTAAGACTCTTGTCATTTGCTTTTGTCTAAATAAGAAAAGCAATGTAACGTCAGATAATTTCATCGGAAAAGGAGGCAGCAGCCGGGTTTTTAGAGGTAATCTTCCCAACGGAAGAGAGGTTGCAGTGAAAATTCTCAAGCAAACCGAATGCGTCTTGAAGGATTTTGTGGCAGAGATTGACATAATCACAACCTTACACCATAAGAACGTTATCTCCCTCTTAGGTTATTGCTTTGAGAACAATAACCTATTACTGGTATACAATTATCTCTCAAGAGGAAGCCTTGAGGAGAATCTTCACGGTTAAGCCTCTGAACTTTTAGCCACTTCCAGATTTTCTTATGTTCTGATTCTAACACTGCATGGTTTGAAATCAGACAACAAAAAAGACCTAATTACATTTCGTTGGAACGAGAGATATAAGGTTGCTGTGGGAATAGCTGAGGCGTTGGACTATCTACATAACAGTGCTCCACAACCCGTCATTCACAGAGATGTTAAGTCGTCAAACATATTATTGTCTGATGATTTTGAGCCACAGGCAAGTTTCTTTTAGTTTTCCAATTTTCATATCGAAGACGAAAAAAACATGAGATACTAAGAAGAGAAATCTTGTACACAGCTGTCTGATTTTGGGCTTGCGAAGTGGGAATCGATATCTACAACTCAGATAATCTGCTCTGATGTTGCGGGCACCTTTGGGTGAGAACAAATAAATTGAATCTGTTGATGTTGCGTGAAGCTTTTTTTAAGAGATACAAATCTTGAGAGTATTTTACGTTTCTTGGTGCAGCTACTTAGCTCCAGAGTACTTTATGTATGGTAAGATGAACAATAAGATAGATGTTTACGCATTCGGTGTTGTACTCCTCGAGCTTCTTTCTGGAAGAAAACCAATTAGTGGCGAATCTCCAAAGGCTCAAGAGAGTCTTGTTATGTGGGTATGTGGATATATACTACCAGCAAAAGTTCTTATATTGAAAGGTCTAAGCTTTCTCTGCTTTTGCTAAACAGTTATGTATCTACACATGCAGGCGAAGCATATTTTGGATGATAGAGATTATCCTCAGTTATTGGACCCGAGTTTGCGGGATGACAACAATGGTGACCAGATGGAGAGAATGGCGTTAGCTGCCACTCTTTGTATAAGACATAACCCTCAATCTAGGCCAAAAATGGGAATGGTGAGTCAATTTCTTATCCTCTACCTCATTGCTGATTTCATCATTTAGATATTGGCTCTACAATGTGTACAAGCGCATAATAGCCCGTTATAAACACGATGTGTTGTGAAAATGCAGGTCTTAAATCTTCTTAAAGGTGACGCGGAGATGCTAAAGTGGGCAAAGCAACAAGTTAGTAACCGTTTAGAGGATTCAAAGCTAGTCAAAGACGAGAAATTGCAGAGGTCTAATCTACAGTCACATCTGAACCTAGCATTCCTCGACATGGAAGACGACTCTCTCTCCATGGGAAGCATCGAGCATGGCATCTCTGTGGAGGATTATCTTAAAGGCAGGGAAAGCCGCTCATCGAACTTCAACTGAGCCATTTTTTTCACTACCACAAATCACAATTGCAAAACTTCCCAAGGTGAGATGGTGAAGAAAACGGGCTCTCTTGTGTGTGAGTATAAGTGTATATATGAAAAGGTGTTTCTTTTCATTTGGATGGGTGGTGAATGAGAGATTGAGAGGTGGATTTGTGGGTGTTGCTGGCCCTCTTCCCTCCCTTGGTTTAGGGTTATAAATGAAGGTTTTACTTGTTTGGGTCTGTTTTGCAATTTTTGCCTTCCATGGGGAAAAAATAGACATGCAATTTGATACGGTAGAGATTATTAATTTGATCTAACGATGCAAATTAATCCTCTAATATGACTTCAGTTCATGGGCCGAAAATGGGCCTACAGAAGATGAAAAATTATCAACCAAAACCCATTCCAATTTCGATTGAGGTGAAAATTTTTCATGTTTTAAATTTCTTATATACTCTACTTGTTCAACTTGGTAATCCTTTGTTATTCATTCTAATGACCATTCAAGGATTTCATCAAAGCTGATAACTTGTTCTATCTTCTGCTTTTCTTATTATCTGTTTTCGGTAAAGCTTAATTAGATATTTCGATTCAGTATGTTTAACTTGGAGAAGAAAGTGAAGACAAGAAAATTTTATAAAAAATAAATTAGACAAAAGAAAGTTTATGTAGACAACACGTGGATTTCAAAAAATTTATTTAGTTTGTCCAATGAACTAGTGAAATAGAGATTATATAGATTTGTCTGTAAGACTTTTATACTCCCATTAATAATGACTAAATTATTAGAGCTTTTGAAATCATTGGACATGCTGTCGGAGAGTAATTAATATGAACCTAAAATAATGTCTGATCTGATAGAATTTATAAATTATTGTAAGTGATGTCAAAAAAAATAAAAATTATTGTAAGCAATTAACCAGAAGATCCCAATTTCGGTCCTATTCAGATCAATTTTCAGTTTTACTCTTTCTCTCTCTTTTTGGTTTTTCTTATAAATTATGGAACTTGTATTTTCTTCTTCATCTAAAACCAAACACCACACGAGTCTTTAAAGGTGTATGCATCTTTTAAAGTTTAAACACATCGTTGAACAAAGACCACAGACACAGAGACAAAACCAAAAAATCAGAAAGAAGGCGTTTTTATCAATTCTGCTAGGCATGAGCGTTCGGATATTCAATTCGGATTTGGATTAGATATTTCAGTTTTAGAGAATTAGTACCAATCGGATATTTTAAAAGTTTAGTTCGGATTCTGTTCGATTCCGGTTCCGTTTGGGTCGGGTTCGGATATCCGCAATTATGGGAAAATTAAAAATTTGATTAAATTTAAATAAAATTTGGTTAAATTTTGACATATATAACTAATAATTTTCATATATTTAATTATTTTGAATATTTTAGTTTAAAAATAATTGATATATTCGAGTTTATAATTGTTATTTTAGATAATCTGGTTATATCAATTATAAATATAATTAATATTAGGGATATATTATTATATTTTAGATTATTTCGGATATTTATTCAACTCTCGATTCGGTTCGGGTTCGGTTTCGATTTTTCGATATACGAATTTAAGATCCGTTTGAATATTTTATCAGTTTCGGTTCGGATCCGGTACTTCTTTTTCGAGTCGGTTTTGGTTTGGTTATTTGATTCCGGATATTTTACCTAGGCCTAATCTCTGCTTTCTTCTGTGTAAATACTAAATAGTGTACCCTAAAGGTCAAACCTTTTAGCCTTTTTCTTTCTTCCTTTGGCTTTTCCGACGTTTATATCTGATTTCCTCTTGTCAATCTCATTTAGGCATATCCAGAATTCAAGACCCTTTTGCTCTAATCTCTCCTGGTAATTGACTTCAACAACCGATGCTTGTTTCAGATTTGCTTAAATATCTTTATAATCTCACTAAACTTGTTCGATTAATTTTGCTTTACTCTAAACCCTAATCCGTTTGCTAGCTGTTTTAAACCAGTCAATTAAAAATATAGATCCTTCTCCTCTGATTGCTCTGAATTGCGACTATGGAAGAAATTTCTTTGGTTAATCGGTTATGGTTTTGAGGATTGCATAGATTTATAGGTATCAAAGGAAGAAACTTTACATGAATTCGCTGGGGGATTCCGTAATTCTTTTCAATTCTCAATGGATTTTGATGATAGTTTGTGTTAATTAGAGAATGGACTCACTATTTGATGAGATTTGGATCAGAAACGTCCATATTTGGTTTATCTATGATAGATTAGTTACAAAGGCTTAATCCTTTGGAAAAGATCTGTTGGTGTTTTTGCTTGATTCAACATTCTTTTGTTAGAGACTAGCTTCCTTCACCACAAGCTAGTCTCTCGGGAATTCTCGAAACCGTCAGTTTATTTGGTATTCCTCACTTCTTGTGTCAACATCTCTCTCTCTCTCTCTGCTCTGCTAAATCTAGTCCTAATGGGTATTTAGATTGGTTAACTCTTTGTGTGAATGATTGTTTTCTTCTGACTGTTCTTATTGCTGGAGCACACAGCATATGCAATACGCAAAGTAAATGAAACTGCGTGCCTTTATTTTAGGATTAATCGAGCTCCATTCTTTGCCCCTTGTGACTCTTGTGCTTATTTTCTGGTATATACGAGGAAGGAGAATTTCTATTAGTGCTGTGGATTTGTTCAATATGAAAAATTAATGGGCTGATATTATTAACCTGTTGAAGTTTTGTTGGTTTCTGATTATGGGATCATAGAAGATATTCTGTGAGAATTGTCGGTTTAACTGTGTGTGCTGTAGCTAACTTTGAGAACTAATTCTTAGATTCAACGGCTTGAACTTGAGGAATTTGGATTCTTAGTTTCATATCTTTGTTCAATTAGTTTAGTGATTGGAACTTCGAATATTACGAATTTACGTAGCCTTCATTTATAAGTTTATAAGTTTGGTTCGTTTTTAACTACATTCATTTTTTTTAAGTTTCAAATAATATTAATTAAGACTTATATGAATTTTTTATAGAATACAAAGCAGAAGCAAGAAGACGAAGACGCGGTTTTGAAGAAGTCGAAGATACGGTTTTAAAAAGATCTGCAATTTTCTTGGGCAAAAATCAGCCATGGATTCTTCTCATTACAATCCGAGCTACGGTCAATGGAATACTCCTTACTCTTCTCATCCTCCATCAGCTCCTCTCCTCCCGCCGCCACCGCCGCTGCCTCCTCCTCCTACTCGTCAATCTCATCCTGAGAGCCCTAATTATTATGGTCGATCAACCCAAAGCGGTGGTCAACATCAGGATTACCACCATTACTCTCATCGCCAAGATCTTTCGCCGAAGCTGGCGGTTAATCAGCCGTCTTCCTACTACTCCCAGCATCCGCAACCGCTTTCGCAGCAACAGCATCCGCAACCGCTTCCGCAGCAACAGCATCCGCAACCGCTTCCACAGCAACAGCATCCGCAGCAGCATCCTCAATACATTCCTCAGCAAGTTAGCTATGAGTCTCAAAGGATATCACAGCCGTCATCGAGTATTCCATGTGCGACATCCCGAGATATCTCTCAGTCTGCTTGGGTTGGGTTCACTGAAAAACGACATGTTTCACGGACAGTGGATGCTGGTCAGGGAAGAATCCATGCTGGTCAGGGACAAATGGATATTAGTCGAAGCCGAGTAGATCCGGGTCCAGGCCATAACTATCAGTATGATTATAGCCGCTCGTCAAGGGATTCATCGGGTGTAAGCATTAATCGTGGTTTAGATGGTAGTTCTAGATCTAGGGATGAGTTTCGTAGTCTTGGATATGTGAGAAAAGAATCTGGAGCAACTAGGATAGAGGGAAATTACCAAGACCGTGGTCAGTTAAAATCAGAATCCGGTAGATATTTAAGGGCTTTAGAAGAGGGAAATAGGGGTTTATCTTCAAGTGTTGGCTATGGCAGTGATCGATATGGTGTTACAGTGAGTCGCGATATGACTAGGTCATCAGCAAGTCATGAAGGGACTAGAAACCAGAGGTGGGATGAAGCTCATAATGGAAGGAGGACTCTCTATCCCCGGAAAAAAGATGACTACGATCATTCTGAGATAGAACAATATTTTGATCGTGGAAGGAGAGAGGAGAACAATGAATCGAATCGAACACCTAGGAATCAAATGCAGAAGAAGAGTGCTCTGCTAAGGCTTGAAACTCCAAGATCCCATCAAAACGGTAGAGAGAATGATTGGTCTCGGCATCATAGTCATTGTAGTGGGAAAAAGTTTAACTCTAACTCGTTTATGGGTAAAGAACACTTGGGTCATTCTGATCGTGGTTTGGTAGAGAAGCAAAGGGGTAGAACTCTAGTGGATCTTGATGTTTCATGTAAATCGAATGTTACGGTAGCGGAGCCCGTAGCTTCACCTACAGATGCAGGCATCCACCCGGGCTTGTCTATGACACCTAGGTCTAGTAAAGCTAGAAGAGCATTGTTGACTGCTAAAAATGAGAAAGCTTCAGTAACTGAAGGAAATGATAAGTTGAGAACTGAAACTCCTGGTGATTCAGGTGTTCTTCTGTCCAGAGCACACTCACATGCAAATGTTAAAACTGCATCGACCCATGTTAAAGGTCATGTAGTCTCTGTACCACATCGGGATTTCCAAAGTAAGACATCTCTTAGTTCCAATTACTCTAGTCAGAAAAGTTATCCCTGCTCCCTGCCTTTTGCGTCTGACACTAAGAAAGATGCTAACCCTTCAACTCATATCACGAAGCGTCAAACTTGGCATCGAAACTCTGATACTTCTGCCTCTCCTTATGTAGCTGCCAAGCCTTTGTTGTCGACTTTGTCTACACAACAGAAGATTCCGAAAGTGACTGCCCAATCTAGAAGTAGTTATGTACGTAAAGGGAATAGTCTTCTTCGAAAACCCTTGCATGGTTCTCCCGGTGTTGCCGTTGGAATGCCTCCATCTGCTATCCAGTTGAACCGTTTCACTGTCGAAGACAAAAGCACGAGATCTGCCAGTGGGGTTGATGTAGATAATGCTTCTCTTCTTGTTAAAACAGGAGAAATACCCACTCTTGAGAGGCATTCAAAGCCTCCCTCAGACAGCAGCACCTCTAAAGTATCAACTACCATTGCTACTTCTTATGGAAAATGTGTGTTATCTCACAGCATGGATCACCTCACCGCTGGTTTACCTGAGTCTGTCATGGATTCTGCTACATCTGGAGAAGCTAAGGTTCCACACTCTGTTGGGGATACATTCAAGACATCTGACACACTAATTCAGACAGGTTATGCCTCAGATTGCTTGCAGCAGAGAAATCCTTCTAAATTGGATTCTTCAAGTTTGAAGAAAATGGTATATGTCAAGAGGAAGGCAAATCAATTGGTTGCAGCTTCAGATATTCATGATGCAAGTAAGAGCCAGATTCCTCTTTCATATGGCTACTTCAAGCGAAGTAAAAATCAGCTAGTAAGGAATTCAAAGAGCCATGTCAATCAGTCAATTTCCTTACCTGATGATGCGTTAGATTCACGAGCAACTACAAACATGGTTTCGGAAATATCATCTAGCTCAGCATTCTCTGACTCTGGTATGTAAAGCGAAGTAAATATCTGTCAGCGCTCTTTGAGCATCTATCAGGACTGTATTCAAATTGATTATGATACGCATGTTTCTTTAGGAGATCCTAAAGAATGGATTGTTTACTCCTGGAAAAAGAAAAGGAATAGTCGGTTTGATCTGGCTTATTCCTTTTTTTTCCAGGAATAAGCCATCCATGGTTTAGGATTTATTACAAAAACATGCGTATCAGATTCCCTTTTTGATATACTTTTACATGTTTTTGCGGTTTGCCCCATAACAAGATGCAAGAAATGAAGTAACCGGTCCTCTTTTTTATTTGCAGCTGTCATGAGACCATATAAGCAGTCAAAATTTTCTCTGGTTTGGACGCAAAATGATGCACAGTCAAGAATGCCGATTGATCACTTGCGCTATCAGAGGATCTTGCCGCAACTTGTTCCTTGGAAAAGAGTGACATACTGGAGAAGATTAATGAATTCAGTGTCTGCTTTGCGAAATGGTTCTTTTTCAAACATCAGGTATCTTAGCATCTAGTACTCATATTCCTTGAGCTGCAACTCTTTTTTCTGTTTGCAAACTTGATGACAGGGCATTCTAATCTTCAGCCGAAAGTTGTCGATGATGAGGAAGAGACATACAGTTTACACAAGATCAACTAATGGGTATTCGCTTAGAAAATCCAAGGTATTAAGTATTGGTGGGTCGCATTTAAAATGGTCCAAGTCCATTGAGAGAGACTCGAGAAAAGCTAATGAGGTTAGTTTCTTCACTGAAGTGTGTTCGGGCCTGTGACCTGTCTGTGGAAGAATTGCTTCTTTAGCACAATTCGAGAGTTGTGTATACAACTATTTATTTATTTTCCCCTATTTGTACAGGAAGCCACCTTGGCTGTGGCTGCATTTGCAAAGAAAGAAAGTGAAAAGCATTCTGGACAAAGTAATACTAGGACGACAAGCAGAAACCATCTGGCACGTAAGTTGGTTCACGATAAGTATCCATGGCCAGTTATTTGGACGAATTATTCTATTTTTGCGGAGGCCTCCTGGCCAGTTAGTAAAAGCTTCGACTCCGTTTCTCCTGGATTTATTTTCTTGCTGCTTCTTGAGATGCCCAGGTGACTCTGTTTCAGCCATCAAGGTTTTTTCTAATCAACTTCTGTTCTTCAGGGGATCGTGTTTTCAGGTTTGGTTCCCTTCGCTATAAAATGGACTCTTCAAGGCGAACTCTTCAGAGAATATCTGGTAGGATATCCTAAAGTAAAAAACACATAAACGCTTAAGTTTGAGTTGTTGATGTGCATTGGATATACGAAAACTGAAATACACACACACATGCATGTATTAGATCCTGGTCACTCTAGGTTTTCAACAAAGGTTTTGATCGGATATGAGAACTCTGTGCTTGAAACTGTTAGTTTTTCATTAGTTGCAAATTGCACGAGCCTCAGCGTCATGTATCTCTACTGAGCTTAATTATGATTTTTGGTCAGATGTTGATTCACCGTGCTCTGCAACTTCTGAAATTGGGAAAGGTGCAAAAAGACCATTCATCCCAAAGAGATTGGTGATCGGCAATGAAGAGTATGTATTTCTTGATACAAAATTGTCCTAATTTTATTCCACATTCTGGAGTCTCAGTCGAACATTGAATTCAATTTTGCAGATACGTTCGTGTAGGAAATGGTAACCAGCTTGTCAGAGATCCAAAGAAAAGAACTCGTGTGTTAGCAAATGAGAAGGTCAGATGGAGTCTGCACAATGTCCGATTGCGTTTGGCTAAAAAGAAGAAGTACTGCCAGTTTTTCACAAGATTCGGGAAATGCAACAAAGATGACGGAAAATGTTCCTATGTTCATGACCCCTCGAAAATTGCAGTTTGCACCAAATTTTTGAATGGATTGTGTGCCAATGCAAATTGCAGATTGACCCACAAGGTTGTCCTACGAAGTCATTGCTGCAGAATTGTGCTCCACAGAAATGTCTAACCTGTTAACTTATTTCTTCCACAGGTCATTCCAGAAAGGATGCCTGATTGTTCTTATTTTCTGCAAGGTAAGAATTTCCACTGTACTAAGACCCCATTGCGGCTACGCACTATACTAATATCTATAACGCAGGCCTATGCAACAACGAAGCATGTCCATATAGGCATGTACATGTGAACCCAAGTGCCCCTATATGTGATGGATTTTTAAAGGGATACTGCTCAGACGGAGACGAGGTAAGGATTCAACTTAGAATACATTGCACGGTTTGCAATTGGTGCGCATCTATTGCTTGTTGACATGCATATGCACGTTTCTTTATGCACTAGTAGTGATTCTTTTAGCGACCTCAATCCTATATAATTATTTTTCGGACTTCAATAGCATGTTAAGTTGACTAATACCACAAGGAGTATAAGGGAAAGAGATCCGTCTCTGGCTTTATGTCACATATATTACGTATCCCCCTCAATTCGCTCACAAACACTTGATGAAGTAAGATTGCGGATTGTCTCTGCATAATGGTAACAGTGTCGGAAGAAGCATTCCTACACCTGCCCGGTTTTTGAAGCCACTGGATCATGCTCTCAAGGATCAAAATGCAAGCTCCACCACCCCAAGAACCAAAACAAAGAAAGAAAGAGGAAAAGACCAAGCGAACCGTCAGAGAAAAATTCCCGTGGGCGTTACTTTGGTTCACTTCACAAAGTCTTTTCCGAGTCTGAGCCAATGGTAGTCGATACTAACAGTGAAGTTTTTGGAATGGAAGGCCTCGACTTTATTACCCTTGGCGCTACTGAGTATGAAGCCGGTGAAAACAATGATCCAGCCACCGAGCAGTCTATCTCCGGTGATAGTGAAGCACCGGTTTCAATATACAATCTAATCAGACCGGTAGCTTTGATGCAGTAAGCAGCAAGTATCAGGTTTTTTTTGGTGAGTACAAAGGTAAGCTTTCTCTGTTAGAAAGACAACTACGCGTCTTCTGATACGTTCTCCTGTAGTATTTTAGGGAGTTGGCTTTTGTTCTCTTCTAGTTATACGTTCTACCAAGAAGAATTGTACATATTTATCTGTAAATTATCCAAAAATTGGAATACATTTGTTTTTTTGTTGGTCTCTCTTCTCTTTTTTATAAGTTCGCTTGGAAACTTTGTTGCACTTAAAGACTTTGGTAGAGATAATAATAATCACATAACAGAACCTGAAGCCACGTGGCCAGTCTTGAGTCATGAACTACTAGACAATGATAAAGTTAATCTTACACAACTTACAGCAAGTCCTGTCGAACTAATTCCATGAAACAAAGGTCTCTCGCATATTCTAATTATTTATTTCCCCATGGAAATGGTATTAGTACCCTTCTGTTAGAACTCAAGTGCTGATACTCTTTTTATCAGGAACATTTGATCTTCAAACATTCACGATCGCGCCAAGGTTTAAATGCATCATTACGAGCCACTTTCTGTGAAACAATAACATCCACCGATTAATCCATAGTGCAAACAACTCTTGCATTCAATTTTTTGGTCACTTGTATATAGCCACGATCACATTAAAAGTGTACATGACTCTTCTATGTGGCAAGAAGACAATATCAGGGTAAGCGAATTGCATATGAACAAGAAAGTATCTTTACTCGTTAAAAGGATTGAAATAACAGATAAAAATATCACTTTTACCGTTAAATAAAAGATAAACCCGCGCAACAGGTTCAGAGCTCTATGGCGGTCCTTTTCACGTAACGATTTACGTAACTTCCTTTTGAATTCTGTGAAATCAAACCATACCAAAACTCAATATGAAGGTAAAATAACACTTCTCAAACTTTCTAAGAGAGAAATTTCAAAGTTCGTTGTTGTTTGGAATCTGAATCTAGCCTTTCCGTTTAGCATATCAATTTATTTATTTATCGATATTATTTCTAAGAGATAGTTGAGCAAAGCATAAACTTCCAAAAACATGTTTGCCCACTTGTGCCTGGAAACTTACCTGGATACATATGGAGATACGAAGGTTTCTTTTTGTCCGTTTCGTACTCAAGTTCTCTTCCATCCCGTAGTTCCCTACATTTGATCAACTTTCTACGCAATGATGCTTCCTTCAAAAGTTTCTTGAACTCCTTTTCATTGTATGGCTGCTTCAAAACATTCATTATCTCCTTCTTAAACCAAGAACTGGGTTGATCACCGATATCTTCTTCCAAATCCTTAACAAAAAATCCAACAAAAGATCATGTGAAACACAGAATTTGAAAGAGAGAAAAAAAAGGAGGAATGTGTTTTGAGACAAAAGCAAAGGTGAATGAAGGAAAATACTTACAACCACTTTATAATTTTTTGATGGCACAAACGGAGAATCCTCTTCATCCAGAAACGGACGATCCGCAACAATATCAGAGTCAGAAAGAGACATTGTGTCTTTCTCACATTTCACTTGTGTCTCTTTCTCAGGATTAGTTCCCGAGCTTTTCGAATTTTCCACTAACCATGTGAGATAAGATCTGTAATTCTCATCAAGTACCATATGTCCATCCGAATTCTCCTTGCGAGCCTCGACATTGTGTTGTGGATTTCTTTTCACATGACTTGTATTAAGCGTCGCCTCAACACTCTTCTCATCCACAAGACTCTCTCTTTGCCTTAATTCGAAATCCGCTTCTTTCGTTGCCTTCTTTGTACTTGCTTCAACACGAGGCTTTGACTCAACATTCTTCTTAGTCAGACGAACAGTGTTTCCACCTTCTCTACTCCTCCGCTTATTTGTAACCTCCTTAAACTTGCGCTTGTCATATCCTCCGTTATCTACATCATACCTAATAGACCTTAGTGGATTGTCTATCAGATATGAATTTCCATCTTCTCGAAAACTATCCAACAACCTCATATACCCATGATCAATTCTAGTATCCAAATCACCATCATCATTAGCAGCATCACAACCCATCTGTTGCGTGTTGGAGGGATTCGCTTCCCCAGACTTTGTTGAAGTATTCAATTCACCACAAAGAAGATCTTCATCGTCATTGTCCAAGTCCATCACAGTAGGCTCCTTCTTCACAGGTCTCATAGCAACACCAGGATTCTTCAAATTTCTCATCTTTTATCACTTTGTTCAATCACACTCTAAACATAAAAAAAAAAAAAAACAAGAACGGAAATAATCAGATTCCTCAAATTGGCATAGCTTCACTTGAAACCATGGTAGATTCCGGAGAAAACAAGATCTGAGGGAAACTAATACTAAACTTGCATCGACTCGAAAACCTAAAAATAGTAAATTTATATGACCACTCAAACTCAAATTCTAGTTGCGGCTTTCTGTATCATGAATATCATTAAGAAAAACAGAGCACCAAATGGGCAGAGCACATGCAGGGGTTGAAATTTAGAACCCACAAAATCAAATTTTTGAAAAAGAAAAAGAACTTAGAAATCGATCACTTACATATTACAATCTCTAGAAATATCTCAGAAGAAGGAGAAAGAGAGAACTCATGCAGAAGTTGATTGATACATATTCCTCCACTAGTGAAATGAGAAAATGGATCTAAGAGAAACCCTAGATTTAGTGGCTAGAAATGGAAGTCGTTTCGCTCATCGTCATCGAACATCTCGCCAAGGCTCCCACTCCAAGTGTCAACTCACTGTAGACTGTAGAGTGAGTCAGTAATAAAGCGCGAAATCGACAAGAGTGCTCTTCCGCTTTTGTCTCTTCTCACACAAAATATTATAATCATATTTTCATTTCGGGCCGAAATAAAGGATAAGGCCTCAAATGTATATTGGGCTCAGGTTTTTTTTGTTCTTCACTACTTCTACTTTGGTATTAGAAGTTTATAACTGATACAAAAATGATGGAATTGGAAATGCAACGATAATGCAATAGTTTTCCTCTTATTTTATATTTATCTACATAAAAACTGTAATATTGTCGTTTACTCATGGACATTTTTCCAATTTATTTTCTCTGTGGAGAAAAAACGAGTAAACGACAATATTACAGTTTTTATGTGTGGCCGGTGATAAATATCTAATAAAAGTGGACCCTCTTTATTCGCCATGGAGCTCGAGAACATTACCGAACATTCCACATGTCAAAATCATTTAATGACAACTTTTTATCGTAATATTTTCTTCATAAAGCTTCGCAATGATAAAATCATCAACGATTCTAATGTTTTTTTTTTTTGTTGATCATAGATAATGCAAATTACGATTTATGTTAGACAGGTCATAAATTTATTTGATTTACGGTCTTTTAAATATAAAATATTCAAAGATCAGAATTAGACCAATCATAAACTTTCCATTTTTCATATACAATTAGATATATGTCATAGTTGACAAATTTAAATCCACACAAAAAAAAAAGAAAAAAAATGTCATACTTTTTTAATGACTTTTCTTCTAGAAACGTCATTTTTCAGAAAAAATAGTCATTTTCATAACCAGCTTCTCCGAAGCTTCCTCCGCTTCAATCTCTTCCGTCCACAAGTACACCTTACGCATCCGTACACACTCATATATATATATATTATATATACAGTTGTGTGCGTGTAAAATGTCTATAGCCGATAAAGCTTGAAACTTTCTCCAGAAATATATTTGCCCAATTCGCCAACATAACCAAAAAAAGGTCTAAAACTACACGTCTCTTGTTCAGAACAGAAACAGAGATATGGATTGTTCATTCATAAGCATAAACGATCTCCGAAGAATGTTCCAAAAGCTCGACAAGAACCAAGATGGACTCGTGACCCTCGACGAGCTCCATTGGGTTCTTGATAGACTCGGTTGGTCCGAACACACTCCCGAAGAGCTCGAACTGATCGTTGGAAAACAGAGCCTCGATTTAGACGAGTTCCTTCAGTTCTACAACGACGCCGTTTCGAATAGAAAAGAAACGAAGACCGATAACGATGTTGTTTTTGATGATGAAGCGATTGTGAAGGCGTTTAATGTGTTCGATGCAAACGGAGATGGTTATATTTCGTCGGAGGAGCTTCGAACGGTGTTGGAACGGCTCGGATTCGATGAGGAGGCAAAGGCTTGGGACTGTGGGAGAATGATTCGAGTTCATGACAAGAATCTTGATGGTCTTATTGATTTTGAAGAGTTCAAGAACATGATGTTACATGTCCAATGATGAATATATATATATATATGTGTGTGATATGTGTGTATATATAGTCCATGTTACATGTTTGATCGATGTGTTATGTGTGTAACACTATAAAGTATTGTTCCTGGAAAACGTTTTCCAACCAATATAACCGTTATATAATATATACATGTCTGTTACGTTTTGACCTAGTCATATATAAGACTAGATTATTACAGAGAGCATGCTGGCCAAAAAAAAAAAAAAATTGCAGAGAGCATATAAACGGGAAGCCATAACAGGTAAGAACCAAGCCATTGGTATGTATGGATGCTCTTTTTCAATGTGTTATTTTATTCCAGCTTAAGTTAAAATCTCCTTCTACTAATTTTCTTTTTCCAAATTTTTTTAACTTGAAACAGATCTATACAAGGGAATTCTGATATGAAAGCACAGAACTTCAGAAATAACAGAATCTATGGCAATATTGGGAAAGCTGAAAATTGGATTATTCTTTTTTCTTAACAGTTTCTTTGTAATCTCCTAATTCTTTCATTTGTGTTCAAAGTGTGTAATATAGTGCTTGATACCATGGATCATTGATTTGAACATTTGTTTTATATGGTTGTATTCGTATTATATGATTGTATTGTGAGTTTTTAATTGGAAGCCTCTTATGTTGTTTCTTTTGGGCTTCGCTCATCTTGTTAAACCGGACAGAACTTGGGCTTTCTTACACCCGGTTTAGTACAATTCTGTCAGTTCCATGAAAATTTAAATTCAAAGGACTGTAAATCTATCTGTGGAGCTACAGAACTTGATAAGCATATGTATTTGATTTTCGAACATGACATATGTTGCCACATTAATCGAAACTAGACCAATATGAGTAAACAAGTATTTATTTAAAAAGGAGCTAAACCTTCACGATGCCAAAATTGGCAAGTACATTGGCAGTTGATTCTATATATGCATATGTGCAGTTATTGAATACGTACATGTTGGGTGATGCAGAAATTTATTTAATATGGATATGACTTCTAAACTACCCAGTTTTATCCACATTAAATCATCTCACCCTCCTCTGCCAATGTTCATCTCTCTGTGTTCCAAAGTTTTTGTGTACACACACAGTGTCACATGAATCACTCAGCTTTTGGCAATTTTGATAACAACACTTTTATTGATATTTACTTCTTCTTTTTTTTGTTAGATATTGATATTTACTTTCTTCTCTCTTTTCTATTTTTCTGAAGAAGACTATGATGTGATGTGTCTTTAACCAAAAAAAAAAAGAGTATGATGTGTAAGTTTTCTATTTTGATAGATTTATGAATATACCAGAACTTCAAAGATATAACATTTTCAATATGTACCTAGCTTTTGTTACTCTTACCTTTCACAAAACACTTTATAACGTGTAATTCATCAAATTGTTTGCATTTTTTTTATGTTGATACTTTCAATTGTTTTTTTTTTTTTTTGAGAAACAATACTTTCAATTGTTTCCATCATATTTGATGATTAGTCGCTACTCACGGGGATCCTTACAAGTGTATAAGCTGTGTCTTTCCATATCTAACTTTGTTTTGTCTAAGATGTCAAAATTATTAAAATAATATTGTTCTCTGGTGGACTACGATTTAAAAGAGTTTAGAGTTAACTCTTGTTTTTCATACTCTAAGCTAGTTTGAGTTTGATGTGTTATTCATCTTGTATATCTAGAGATCAAAGTTAGCGTGCAAATGATAAAATTATCAAAATAAATATGATTGATAAATATTGGATTTTAGATGTTTTAAGTGATACATACATAAAACTATAATTAAAATGGTTTTTCAACAATACTTTATGCGGGTTTAAACACATGAGGTGACAACACTAGCACAAAATACAGATGGTGACATAGTAAACGTATAATAAAACTGTAAAAATGGTTTTTCAATAATATTACATTATGCGGATTTCAACACATGTGGTGACAACACTAGCTTCACAGAATACGGGTGATAACATAGTGACAGTACTACCACATAATACTATGCTACATATGTCCTTGTCAACTATAAAAATGGTTTAACTAATTTAGAATAATTGTTTTAACCTTTCAAATGACTAGAAGTTAATTTATGATTTATTGTATGGTTACTCATATGAGTCATATCTATACATTTTCATTTTTTCGAAAAATAATTTCAATAAACATTTAATATATAAATGCTACAACGTACGAGTCGCTCGACGGTAGCGACCAATCCTCACAATCGAGAATTCGTAAACGTAAGCAAAAGTAACACCATGTGGACGTTGACAGTAGAAATCAATGCTAACGTCAGCTAAACGAACATAGCTAATATGTATATAAGGTTTTCAAAAATAATTTACTTTTAAGATGCTCCTCTTAGTACCAAATGTGAAATAAATAACCACTATAATATTATGCAAGAATATTCAAAATCTATTATCCAGATATAATTTACTAGTTTGATTATAATTATCAAGTATCCATGCATGCATATATTCTCTTATGAATATAAATTTAGAAAGAAGGATCATTATTTTGGCTAAGTCCTTCGACCGGAGTCCAAACTAAGAAGTTGTCGCCACAATCTTGAAAACTTTAAATAGAGCTCGTGGATCCAACTTTGTTAGTTGGTAGCCTTTGTCTTCATTCAATACTTACCTCCGTTTTTCTATAAACTCTTATTTCCCCAAAAATATAGAGATAATTCTCGTTATATATTAACCAAATTTAGTACTTTGATAAGTTAAGAAACTAAAGAAGATTTGTTTACTTTATTTCATCAAGCTGATTTCGTGGGCCATATGTAATCAATTATAGTTACAAAAAGAAAAAGACATAAACTCCAACACCTTCAAAAAGTTGAAACCTTTTCTAAGATTTTATAAATACGAACCCTTCTCGAGTCTTTTTACAAACCACATACCAAAACAAGACATAAACAATCAAAACAATGGAACTCTTACTTCCACACCCATCAAACTCAACTCCACTCACTGTCCTCGGCTTCTTAGACCGAGCCGCCTCCGTCTATGGCGACTGTCCGTCCATCCTCCACACCACAAACACCATCCACACTTGGTCCGAAACCCACGACCGCTGTCTTCGAATCGCCTCGGCTCTCACTTCCTCCTCTCTCGGCATCAACCGAGGCCAAGTCGTCTCCGTCGTGGGCCCCAACGTCCCGTCCGTCTACGAACTTCAGTTCGCCGTCCCAATGTCCGGAGCTATCTTAAACAACATCAACCCGCGTTTAGACGCACACGCACTCTCTGTCCTCCTGCGTCACAGCGAGTCTAAACTCGTTTTCGTTGACCATCACTCTATCTCCTTAGTCCTCGAAGCAGTCTCGTTCTTGGGACAACACGAGAAACCTCACCTCGTCCTCCTCGTCGACGACCAAGAGGGCGATTCTTCGGCCGCATCGGATTTCCTCGACACTTACGAAGGAATCATGGAGAGAGGAGACTCGAGATTCAAGTGGATCCGTCCACAAACTGAATGGCAGCCAATGGTGCTCAACTACACTTCTGGAACGACGTCGTCTCCCAAAGGAGTGGTACTTAGCCACAGAGCAATTTTCATGCTCACCGTTAGCTCCTTGCTTGACTGGTCCTTACCAAACCGGCCGGTTTACCTTTGGACCTTACCGATGTTCCACGCTAATGGTTGGGGATACACGTGGGGCACCGCTGCCGTCGGAGCCACTAATGTTTGCACACGGAGGGTTGACGCGCCAACTGTTTATGACTTGATCGATAAGCATCACGTGACTCACATGTGTGCTGCACCTATGGTTCTCAACATGCTCACTAACTACCCTTCCCGTAAACCCCTCAAGAATCCGGTTCAAGTACTAATATATATTCCGGTTTATTGCCAGTTTGGTTTATTACTTTATTGTGGTTCATTTTGGTTATTTACTTTGGTTGATTCAAGCTATCATTTCACCATCACTTGAGATTTTGAATGATGGAACACTTTTAGATCCAACTTTTTTCTGCTTCGGGTTTATGAAATTCAAATTCTGACATCAGGTTATGACGGCTGGAGCTCCACCTCCGGCAGCCATCATCTCACGAGCAGAGTCCCTCGGATTCAATGTTGGTCACGGGTATGGTTTAACGGAAACCGGAGGCCCGGTTGTGTCATGTGCTTGGAAGCCTGAGTGGGACCATCTCGATCCATTGGAGAAAGCTGGATTGAAATCAAGACAAGGAGTAAGAACCATCGGATTTGCAGAAGTCGATGTTAGGGACCCGAGAACAGGGAAGAGCGTGGAACACGACGGTGTTTCTGTGGGGGAGATCGTGTTCAAAGGCGGATCGGTTATGCTTGGTTACTACAAAGACCCTAAAGGAACGGCGGCGTGTATGAGAGAGGACGGGTGGTTCTATACCGGAGACGTTGGGGTTATACACAAAGACGGTTACTTGGAGGTTAAAGACCGGTCAAAGGATGTGATCATATGTGGAGGAGAGAACATAAGCAGCGCGGAGGTTGAGACGGTTTTGTATACAAATCCGGTGGTGAAGGAAGCTGCGGTGGTGGCTAAACCGGATAAGATGTGGGGAGAGACACCGTGTGCTTTTGTGAGCTTGAAGTATGATAATAATGGTGATGGGTCGGTGACTGAGAGAGAAATAAGGGAGTTTTGTAAGACGAAGTTACCTAAGTATATGGTTCCGAGGAAAGTGATTTTTCAGGAGGAGCTTCCAAAGACTTCTACTGGAAAGATTCAGAAGTTTCTTCTCAGACAAATGGCCAAGTCCCTGCCTTAAAGAAACTCCATGCAGTAAATAAAGACTTATCTTTTGTGATGTATTATTGTACCCTTAATAGCGGATTAGTTTCTAAATTTGATGAACCATGCTTGCTATTATTGTTATAAGATTTGCAAAGGAAGAGTTACTTATAACTATCTAACCTCATTATTACAAGTGTGGTTCCTATAGCTCTCCTTGCCCTGTCCTGATGAATGAAGCTGTTCGCGCTTCTTTATTACTTGCTTTGTGGTCAAATTTGGCCTCTCTGAAGTTCGTGTGATATTTTGATGGGCTTAAAGAGGTGGAAAACTTCGAGCTTACGTTGATCGTGAAACTTCAAATTCAATTAATGTCATGTACCTGAGACCACTCAAGTAGTAAAGATACTGTATAAGAAATTTCGCCACTGTTGTCTCTTTCCTTTGAGGAAAAAGATGAGCTTATCACACTAAGTCCAACAACATTTCAACAGCTAAGTACTAAAACTAAGTAAAAACCCAATGAGACAATGAGAAATGCACATCTCGTCGATTTCAGACTTTAGAAGTATATGAAGAACTGTTTCAAAAAGAGTGTGATTCTAACCAATTTCAAAATAACCTATAAAATCAAGCAGACAAATCTAAGTATACGACTCTCCGTACCTAGTCCTGGAATCAATTTCACGTATTTGGGAATAAATTCCTCAACAGCAATCTAAAAAAAAAACAAAACAAATTAAGATTGTGTTATTGAGCTCTAAACGAATCTGAGAAACTTCTTACCTTCGGAAATCGAATAGCCTCAGACCGAACGCCAGCTGAGATTGGATCTCTGAAACTTGTTGTTCGAAAGTAAGATTCGAGTGATTCCACATAGATCCATTACATATTTGGTTAACCTCGTTATCGCTAGTTTCCTCTTCGTCGTCACTGATTAAGATTTTACCGATCTCTTTCCTCTTCTGCTTATCTCGCTTTGTTCACAACACTTCATCACTGAAATATTTCTGTTCCTAGTCCCAAGAAAGAACTCAACTAAACCGAAACGATGACGTTTTGCACTAACGGGCTGGGTTAATTATAAATATTGGGCCCTTAAAACTATAATATGGGGTTTCGATCTCACATGGAGAATTCTCGAGGGATTTTTTTTTTACTTTCTCGTTTAAAAAAAACTTAAGTTTGTAATGGGGTTTTTGGTAGACTATGATTTAAAATCTAGAATCCGACTTTTAGACGTATAGGTAATTATGAGCTGTGTAACCTGTGTTCATATACGTTGAGTTATAGCTTGGATTCAATAACTGAAACTAAGAAAACCCAAGGGTCAACGAGGAGTGTACACCTCTGAAATTCCTAATATCATAATTGATGTTACAAACATCCAAGTATAAACAACTATTTCAAACAGAGAACGATGTTAACCAATTTCAGAATAACCTCAGAATCGAATTATAAGGCTCTAAAAAATGTAAATCAGGAATCAATTTCATGTAACTGGTAACAAATTCCTCTGCAGTAATCCAAACGAACAAATTGTCAACCAAAAAAAACCGTCTAATTTTGAAAGTTAAGACAAGGTTTTTATTTAAACAGTAAGATACAAGAAATAAATCCTCGGCAAGCTTTCTAAACGATTCTGAAAATTTTCTTACCTTCGAAAAAACTGGTTCTCTGGATCTTCCGTATACGATGTCGTTTTCTTACATAACAGGCGGGGCTGGGTCAATTATTAAAATCGCGCCTTTAAAACCGTAATATGGCCCACAACCTTTTGCTAGATGTTTTATTTTTTAAATTGTTTTGCAAGTACAGTATTATTCACTTGAGGGATTTTAAACACTACTATATTGTTTTCAATTTTTTTCAAAATAATTTATAGTTATGCTAATTGTTTTGTTTCCACTATTTCAACTATTTTTGTTAAAAAATTTTCTCTAATAAATTAAATAAATCAAAGCTTGCAAATTAGCCTAGATATCTAGCTCACTAACCGAAAAGGTTCAGCCAGACCAAATAATTAGGATGAGGGGAAAGTCACTAAGCCATCTTTTACCGACAAACCACAGGAAGCCAAAGCCCACTTTTATCACATTATAAATTTTCGTGGTCTTTTCAATAATGATGAGAAAATGTGAATATAGTTAATCTATATATTATGATGTAGTTATATTCATTTGTTAGTACTTGACAATAAATGAAAAACCTTTATCAATGGCTACTATATAATTTTATTGAGAGCCAGCGAGTTCCGCGAAAAAATTGTTGATGGTGATATAGATTTCATGCGACATCAAACCAAAAGAAGACAATTTCAAGTGAATGATCAAGAAGCTTCCTCTGTGTTTAGTAGCATTAATTTACTTTTAATAATCTTTCTTATATATATTTCCAGGTATCAATTCACATACTTCAAAGTTGTTTTTTTGTTGGTTCAAAATTCACATTACATTGTAAATTTGTAATCGAGGTCAAAATCATATAAAAGATTACCACTTTAATTAGAAAGGCGTGGTTGCGGGAGAATGGTCCACATCAATCAATCTCTTGCAAGATATAAATACTGCCCGTTTGATATGATACAGTCAAATCGAGAGATTACTTGAAATCTTTTTTTTTTTAACAAACAGGTATGATTTATGGAACTTTTTGTTTTTTGAAAAAATCTTCAAATTAAAGCAAGAGAAATAGGAGTTTTACATAGTCCAACTCAGTTTTTCAACACATATATATTTAGTAGAAACAAGTTTAATCAATAAGATGAAGTCCAAGGTAGAACCCATAAAAAGAGTTTGCCAGTACCTATCGCGCAAGTGAAGAGTTGCAGTTGCAGCCGATGATTATAGAGCATCATCGGAGAGATGCATGCAAATCAGAGAACGAAACAGATTTCAGAGTTGAAAAAACCGACTTCAGTGAAAAAAATCTATACGAAAATTTATCATCGATGAGTTATAGTTCTTCAAATCTTCAATTAATACATCGTTCCAGACATGTTACTGATTTTTATAATATACGTACTACAGAAATTATTGCTTTTGATTTAGGACATATCTACTGCATATGTTTTAAATTATCAATTAAAATTATTTTGTTGAATCTTTGATACTCCATATGTTTAAAATTAATTGTCGTTGTACGTACATTGTTTTTCTGTTACAAAATATGTGTTGTTTTAGATTTTTTAATGTAAATATTGGTATGAAATACCTAATATAATCTTCAATCAAAATTAATAAAAAAAAAAAAGTTATATATAAAGTAGAGTCAACTTGTTTATGTAGAGGATATATATACGCGCATTTTTAGTTTTTTTACCACATTTTAGTTTTCGTGACAATCACCACGAATATTATTGTAAAAAAGAACGAGTATTAAACATTTGTGAAACTATTACCCAAACAAAACAAAAAACGTAATCGTGTTACACATTAATAATACAGTATTAAATGCCGAACTAAATTTTTGCAAGCCAAAAAGAAAAGCTAATCCAAATTAAGAAGTTGTATCATTTTGATAATCTCCTGTTTTCATTATTATATATATTTTATCAACGCAACAAGTAACAACGAACATAAGTTTTATAAAATATCATTTGTATATTCACTTTTCGAAAGATATCAGATCGAGTCTCTGATTTGAAGTGATTATAATATTAAAGATGTTTCGTATCGAAACCATATATTAATTTGGGATCGTGGTTCATGTGGTGAAAGCCTTGTTCAAAATTTCGTTAGGCACTAGTCGGACGTTCGGGCTAGATCTAGCGCATAATCGAAAAATCAGAGATTTATCAGAATTTAATCAGGGACTAGTTTTAGAGTTATTTTAATGTATTAAAAACATATTAATCTATTCTAATTAAAATTTTATATAATATTATTTTCAAAATTGCAATAAACACATGAAAATGTATTTTTAAAGCAAAATTTTATGATTTTCATAAAAATTTTGAACATAAATTACTATAAAACATTATAAACTCTCAATCTAAATGTCTGAATAACAAAAAAAAATTATTTTAAACTTGCAATCCAAAAATAATTAAAGTATGTAAAATTAGGCGGAGAGTAACCGGATTAAACGGAGAGTAATCGGATTAGGCAGAAAATAATCCAGTCACTAATTTTTTCAAAGGATTAGTCATTAATTATGGTGGATATAATGGATCTAGCGACTAGACAGAGAGTAATCGGACCTTGGCGGAGATTTTTAGAACAAGCATGAAAGTTACGATTATTAATATAACTATATAAGTATGTTACTGTTTTCGTAAATTATTATAAGGGTGGCCAATCCATATAATGCTTTAACTCGGGAAAGAATAAGTGGCTTTAATCAGTAATTGGTTCTCAAAAAGAAGCTTAATGAGTAAGGCCACGTGATAAAATAACAAGAATAATAGTAAAATAAGAAGATTATATTATTATTATTAGAAGTTGGCTTGTAGGATACGTCTCATCAACTGATAAATTGAGGGCAAATCTAGTAGCTTAATGCTCTCGTTAAGACGACAAGAGAGGATTAGATAGAGAGGGACGATCGATGAGCTCGGTAGAGAAAGCGGTGGCGGCGGTGGATGGAGAACGGCGGCCGCTGCGGCTGGGGCCGAAACAAGGGAGTGTGTTTCCGAAAGAGAGGAAGCTAGTGAAGACGATGATTTTGGAGAGACTATTTCCATCTCGACCTCCTTTAAAGTCCAAGCAGATAGTAGAGCCGCAGAGTGGCAAGCGCGTGCAGCCCACGCTCCGGTAGCCTTTAAAATGATATGTATTTTTGTTTTGGTATTTAAGAAGTTTTGGTCTTAGGCTAGTAATTTCCTAAAGATCAAAACATGTTAAATTAGTTTTTTTTTTTGTCATGTTAAATTTGTTTCTTCTCTATAATGGTCTCTCACTTTCTTAGAAATAGTTTATATATAAGGTGATTTGTGTTCTTGCTTCTTTTTAAAAAAACATCGATGTGTGTCGTTAATTTCACCAATTTCTTTGTATATATTCTTAAAGTGTCTTTGCATTATTTTTAAAATAAAAACTTCTAGATTAATTGGTTATCCGATTTAGCAGCTAAGTGTCTACAAAAGAAAATCAACAAATCTTGTTCGAAATGAATGGACTAGATCATAATATACCTTTCAAAATAAAATGACATGTAATATAAAAACTAAAGAAATTACCAAATCTTTCTCCAAAGATGGTAAAATCGTCAAAACAGTTAGAAAATTATGGACTACTTATCTGAAGACCTCACCATTTTAATCAATTCAAAACAATTCGTTTTTAAAATCCAGACAAACGATACGTAGTACTTGGAGAAGAAGATGTTTGATATAGCCTAAATAAGAAAATTACCCCCAATCATCGTTATGGTGTCATCCGGCTGGAGACATAACATATTCATCCTGAACCTAAAACGAATTCTTTTTTTTTTTTTTTTCAAATACAATCCACTTGGCCTTTCATTATTTTCTGGACCCCCATACCCGGTTAATATTGAAAATTTTAAAATAATATTAAATAATATAGGGTATCAAAAGTTATATATGCATGCCTAAAGGTCTGGATTCACAGAATAATGCTTTCACACTTTTTAAAATTGTATATTTATTTCAGTAAATAATCATGGTGTAATTTCTGTCGTTGCTTCATAACTCGGTTTTATTTTAGCCGGAAAGCGGATAAATCAAGAAAGTACAATAAAAGGATTATAGTGAAAAATAATAATGTATCAACAATACTAAAAAGGGCAAATACGCGTGGAAGTTTTATTTTCGTAGAAATGTTTCAAAATAGGAACTGTAAATCTCTATACATACGAATCACAACAACACGTATTTTTATTATTAGACTTTACCCATAAAATACAACATTAAAAATACATCCAACACGTTCTAGCATATAATTTTGTAGGTCCGCAAAACACAGCCCTGGAATCCTTTGCAAGGGGCAACCCTCTAAATTCTAAATTATCAAATCCAACAGAATACATACTATATGACTAAAATTTGTTTTATGAGATTTTATATTAAATTATTTAGACTTATTATGGGTTTCCAACTCAAAACTAATTAGCAATTAATAAATTGGTCATTACCTTTTATATACTAACTCACAAACTCTTCAAGTACCGATGTGGGACATACTAACATTTTATCCTAAACCTACAACCCTATACACCATAACTTCCAAAATATGATTATAATTTCTAAAACACAATTATGATATAAAAACAATCAAACTAAATTATGTCGTGAATTATCAAAAATATAATCGACATAACACATATATGAATTAACATCAATATAATAAAAGGGAGGATATCATTAATATTTGAAGACAATTGAATCGTTGGTCGTTTAATTAAACTATGATGGAAGAAGATTATGCCGTTATGGCCTGTAGTGGAGAAATAAAAATAAAATTTAGATGACTTGTATATGTATTACTCCCTAATTATTTGTTAATAACTAATTAATATTTTCGTGTGCCCTGCCCTGCCCTCCTTCTTTTGCTGTTTGCAGAAAAAAATATTAGTCTCCAAGTTGGTGGGCTCGATTAAATAAATAAATAAATAAATTGGAAATAACATCATATATGTTATCGTGTCGCCTATGATGTCATAAAAATCATAAGATGACACACCACTACGTTTATTTAATAAGATTTTTCCTACTGAATTTATAAGAACGAAAATTAGTTTGAGAATAACATTGTGTATGTTGTGTTATCTTAATTATAAATCACTTAACATTGTTTTGACCCTTTGCCATTTTCATTTATTTATACTCGAAGTCTAATTAAATAAACTTAAATGTTAATCAATAAATAATATAATTATTTATTTCGTTAATTAGTGTACCGATTCTGATATAAAACCTTGAAAGTATTGGATAACTACTTTATTACTCTACAGCTGTTTCACGGTAATGTTAATAGGAATCTTCCGAATTTTTTGTTTTTGTGTTTTTTTTCGGAAAAATCATCAGAGTTCACATATGCTATTAATATTAGTTGTATTTGAATGAAGCAAAAAAAGAAGTATTTTCTCTGCAAGCTAATCTCCGTTCACGTCTCTTCTATTTTTCCACGCGAATCTCTGTAGTTCGGATGATAAATATTATCCAGAAATTGAACTGGGCACTCGGCTGATCATATTGTTTTGTTTCGGCCTAACGAGAACATATATGTTTGGTCGGAGCTTAAAAAAATCTATATAAAATGGACTGGAAGCGTTAAAATCTATTAAAGTGGACAGAAATGTTTTATTTTTAGGAAAAAGCAAAAAAAATAACACTAATATAGAGAAAGGCCTATGATTTTAGTTTTCCTGACACAGAGAAAAAGGATATGGTCTAAATTCCATTGTAGAAGCGAACCAACTTAGTTATGGTTCTACACGTGCACTTAATTTCAACAAGGTCACATGGTCTCCTGTATCTAATCCTTGTATATGCTACTCAGTGCCTCTGTTTATAATAATCTATCACCATTACTCAGTGCCTCTGTTTATAAGAATCTATCTCCATTAAAAAGAAAATAAAAAAATTAGTATAAAAAGAGTTGATAAAACATTTTTTTAAAGGTCATTAATTAACAGCGGGAACACTTGAAGAGAACCTTTTTTCTGTAAGATATACGTTAAAAAATATAAGTCTGTTTAGATCACATATTAATTTTTTTTTTCTGTTCAGTTCATATATTAATTTAACTTTTTTTTTGACATTATTTATTATTCATAAAAAAAACAAAAAAGAATGATATGGACTTCTCGATTCCATGTATTAATGGCCTTAGGCCATGATCAATTGAGAACTCTAAAAGTTCTTAGAGTGTTTTTTAGAATTTATATAATAAAAAAATGTTAAAAAGATTAGATACGGTTCTTAA
>OVAY01001207.1:0-31232 GCA_900406395.1 Kernera saxatilis | reverse complement strand
TTTTTTATTTAAAAAAAAAAAAAAAAAAAATGGCATCCTCGTTTTTAACACGTAAGCAAAGGACGTTCTGGTTCGTACCGTTGAAGGCACAAAATGAGTGGCAAGACCACAAGCAAGCATTTCGGCGCCATCTAACCTAGCTCCAGTGAGCCCAACATACTCTCCTGAACAAGAAGACATGAAAGGATGAGAGAGAGGGAGATAGGCTCAAACTTTTGTGGACATGCAAAACAATGGACTTTTGACTTTGTTACCAAAAAATCCAGGGAGCCTTGACAAGAAGTAGGAGGCGCCTACATCTGGAAAGAGCCCCAGAGCTGTCTCAGGCATGGCAAAAACCTTGGAGAAAACTCAAAAATATATTTTGTTATACAAAATTGAATGCGTCTTTGATCCGATTACGGCACTTGTAAAAAAATAATAATATTATTATTCTCCTATATCTCCTATTATTTAGGTTCTAATTAAATTTTGTCTATTACTTTTTTTTTTTTCCAAAAACATAACAAATTGATTCTCATATAAACATATTTGAACTGGATTTAATTTTTATTGTTTAGCTATTCCCATTTTTTGTTTTATTTTTTTTTTTAAATTCTTGACGAACTGAATTTTCTATTTATTTTTTAATTGAATTTATTTTTTACTATATTTGACTTCTTTTTAAATCGAAATATTATTCTATTTACAAGATTAGATCAAGTGTTCAATTTTCCAATGCATAATATTTTGATTCTCTTAATATTTCATTATTTTCAACATGAATATCTAGTAAGAAACAATGAGTGGGGTTTAAAATAGCATTAAATTAATTGGTTTAAAATCGTATTTCTCGTCATAGTGTGTAGTGCGTCTTATTAAAAAGTGAGAAGCCAAAAATTTGCATATAAAGATTCTGAAATACGAGGTTTTTTTATAATTGAGAATTTCGTAATCGAAATCAAAAGTAATTGGTGAGAAATTTTCTAAAATCACATTCATAACTAAAAAATATATATTTTTAATATCAGACATATGTCCGTATCCTAATCTAGTGAAATGATATGATCATATTTCAGAGCCATCTATTTGTCAACCATGCACATGTTTAAGAAACGAATACCGTGTTCTCAGTAGCAATACGAAACCGGCCATGGATGGAGACACCAGCTCCGCCTCCCATGACAATACCATTCAAAATTGAAACCTACAATTTCAAAAACAATATGGAAAACGAAAAATTAGTGAGCTTATACGCTTTGGCTAATTCACTAGAAGCACGGTATATATGCTGAGACCTGAGCTTTGCTAAACGTTGCCAATACATAGTTGAGCGTGTATTCATCTGTGAAGAAATCGGCACCGAGTCTCCATTTGCCTAGTCCACGAAAAATTCACAAAAGAGTGTGTAGAAGCTGAAAGTAAGCAAAAAGGAAAACAAAAATGGGAGAGTGATATTTGATATACCATTATACCTTGTACGATGTTACTAACAACAGGTGGAACATCACCACCAGCACAAAAGGCTCTTCCCTGACCCTGTATGGCAAAGTTATTCACTTGTTGTGCAAGTAAAAGAGATATATAAAAGGAAAGATAGTACTGATCATTACCTTTAGGATGACAAGTTTCACACTAGGGTCCTCCTCATATGCAAGGAAAAGTTGCAGCAACCGAGAGATCTAGAGAAGATTGATTCAAGCCAAATATGTAAACTAGTTCACGAAAGGGAAGAAGAAACAACAAAGGGAAAAACAAAGATTCAATACCATGTTGAAGCACAGAGCATTCAGCTGCTTTGGTCTGTTTAGTGTCAAGATTCTAACACTCGATTTCTCTTCCACCAAAACCTGTGATCAATTTGATTTAGAGAGAGAAGAACTGATTGTACTTAATTCGCAGTAAAGAAGAGAAACAGAGACCTGAGAGTTAGAGGCCGCCATCTCGACTGTTGTCGTCGTCTTCTTCTTCTTCTCTTTTTTCTTACCGGTCAGATTTGCCTTTGAAGATTATGAGAGTCTGAATGATTCTTATTAGNCGCACATAGAGTTTTTTTTTTGTTTTCTAAAGATTGTTTGATTTCACTATCTAAATCAAATCTAAATATCAAAATAGTTTCGATTTATCCTAACTTACGTAATTTTAAAACGTGCATGAAAATAACTTTATAAAAAAGTTTTGGTCAGAAAAAATGAAGTATATATATATCATTACTTTCTAATAAATACAAAAAGTTTTTTTGATGAAGGCTAGAACAAGTCACAATGTTAAAGAGTTAAATGCAAGACATTTAGAGTATTAGAAAAGACTCGATCGAGTCAAGTTCTACAAACAAACTAATAGAAAAAGACTCAACATTTTTAACAAAAAAGAAAGAAAAAGACTCAACATCCAAAAGGCCAAAGTAATTAAAAAAACACTAATTGGTGACTTTTAACCTCCAAAAATTATTAAAAAAACACTAATTGGTGACTTTTAACCTCCAAAAATTCAGTCTATAATAAGCATGGTAATTCCAAACCCAAAATAAGAAAGCCAATTGTGGTCGACTGTGTGGACGTCCAGTTGTTTAAATTACAACATCATCCAAAATTAAAAAAAATTAGTATCCGAATTCTTCCACTATGATTTTAATTATGGTAAATTGTTAGAAATTATTTTAAATAATAAAAATATTTGATGCTCCATAATGTTAAAAAATTAATCTAGATTTTGGCACGAAATCTCTTGGTTATCTAGAAAAAAAATCCCACAATGACCAAAACATTACGTAGAAGGCTTGGGAAACTTGCGTAATTGACTAGAATAAAGCCCAATTAGTAGGCCCAATAATACGTATACAAAGGCCCATTAGGTCGATTCATACACCCCGTTCTCGTAATAACAAAAAGTTATAATAATAATTAAATAAAAATGGACCAATCAATAAAAATCAAACTGACTCATCTCATCTGAGAGCACCGGTCGTCTCGTCTCGTCTCGTCTCGTCTCCTCCTCGCGGCTCCAACGCCAAGGCAAGAGAGCTTCAACGCTTGAAACCTCCGTTCGTTTTCTACCCTTTTTGGAGGTTCGCATGGCGGAGAAGCCGGCGCAGGAGCAGGAGCAGAAGCGAGCGATGGAACCGGCGGTTCTCGACGATATTATCCGCCGTTTGGTGGAGTTTCGGAACACGAGGCCTGGATCGGGGAAGCAAGTTCATCTCAGCGAAGGTGAAATCCGTCAGCTCTGTGCTGTCTCCAAAGAAATCTTTCTTCAACAACCCAATCTGCTCGAACTGGAAGCTCCCATCAAGATCTGCGGTCTGATTCTTGCTCTCTGTGTTCAAAAAGTGTTTTTTTTTGGGGGGATTTTTGGTTTTAATTTTGAGTTCTCTTTCTTTGTTGATGGGTTTCTAGTAGTGAAATGTTTGAAGGAGGTTGATTTCGATTCCAATTTTACTGCATGTTGAGATAAGGGATCTTTTAGTTTCATCAACTGTAGATTTGTTCAGTAATCATGAATTGAAGTATTAGAACTATGCTCATCTGGAAAGAGAGAAGCTTTTAGCTCTTTGCAAGTTGTAAAGTAGGTCATACGGGTTTTTAGGCTGTAAAGTTCGAGCATAAATGTTGTTTTGGACCAATAAGTAAAAAATTTGACATTTTGCGGTTTGTGCCGATTGATGATCTTTGAGTTCAAAGCGATAAAATCAAGAAAATGGGTGGTAAAAGGTGGGATTTTCATTCCTGCAAGTTCTAGATAGGATTAAGAGTTTGGACAGGTTATTATGAGGTTAGATTCTCTTATAATAATGTTTACTAGTTAAGTTGTGTGTTTTTATTGAAATTTTTATTTATAGTCTCTTAAATAGAATTAAGAGTTTTGACATGTTCATATGAGGTTGGATTCTTTTATATGTTGACTAGTCAAGTTATGGGTTTAGATTGGCTCTCATGAAACTTTTCCTGCAAAAGCTTGACCAAGCTCGCGGTTGTTCATTTGCCATTCTTTTATGGAAGTTGAAAGACAACTCTTTTCAAGACAAAGTGAAAGTTGTCAGTTTTAAGATTTATTTGGCTTGCATAGTTGGTCTCCCATCATGTAAATCTTCTGAACCGTATTAGATTCATATGCCATGTTTTCTTCTAGTTGATTCTTCGATGTAATGCTTCGTTTTCTCGTCTCTTACTTTTATAGGTGATATTCATGGACAGTATTCAGATCTGTTGAGGCTCTTTGAGTATGGAGGCTTCCCTCCAGAAGCCAATTATTTGTTCTTAGGTGATTACGTCGACCGTGGCAAGCAAAGCTTGGAAACAATATGCCTTCTCTTAGCGTACAAAATCAAGTACCCTGAGAACTTCTTCTTGTTGAGAGGGAACCATGAATGTGCCTCCATTAATCGTATTTATGGGTTCTATGACGAGTGCAAACGCAGGTTCAATGTCAGACTCTGGAAAATATTCACCGATTGCTTTAACTGTCTTCCTGTGGCTGCCTTAATTGATGACAGAATACTGTGTATGCATGGTGGGATTTCCCCAGAGTTGACAAGTCTGGACCAGATCAGGAACATTTCACGCCCAATGGATATTCCGGACTCGGGTTTGGTATGTGATTTACTTTGGTCGGATCCTAGCGGAGATGTCAAAGGCTGGGGAATGAACGATCGTGGTGTTTCATACACTTTTGGAGCTGACAAAGTTGCAGAGTTTTTGCAAAAAAATGACATGGACCTTATCTGTCGTGCCCACCAGGTTTTTCCTCGAGTTAATCTCTGTCTTGAGTTTATTTAGAAGCAAGCTGCTTAATCTGAGTGTTTTTGACTCTTTTTTTTCTCAAGGTTGTTGAAGATGGATATGAGTTCTTTGCAGAAAGACAGCTTGTTACTGTATTTTCAGCTCCCAACTATTGTGGGGAATTCGACAACGCAGGTGCAATGATGAGCATTGACGAGAGCTTAATGTGCTCATTCCAAATTCTAAAGCCATCTGATAAGAGATCGCCATTTCTATGACAACAACTTATCCAGTTACCACCATGCTTCAAATTTAACAATTCTCCAAAAGGTAAAAGCTTTTTTTTACATGGTGACTGTATTATGAATGTTCTTTTTGTGGCTCTGCTTTTGATTTATCTTTTTTTTTTTTTTTGATATTTTGCTGCAGCTAGCTGTACACTGCGAGAGGAGGATCTAGAGACGGAAACTGCACAATTGTGACCTTAAAGATAATAGAATTAATAGCTGTTTAGTTCTCAAAACACAGAGATGGCCTCGAATAGAGGAACAACTCAAGTCTCTTGCTGTGATTTTAGCATCTTCTCACATCTATCTCCATATGTGCCTAAAATGTGTTTTTTTTTGTCTTCTTTCTGAATAATGTTAGATTCTCATTTGTACCCTCTTATTTTTTTATGAAAACCCAAAAGTCAAAAACTTTTTAAGAGCCTTGGTTTCTTCGCCATTCAATCTTCGGGCTCGCAGGTTCGTATGTACTAGTGTTCACTTCAAAAAGTAATCAGGTGGTGCCACTTGTCACATGTAAGAACATATGGTGCTAAAGTAAAAAATATCGAAATAATTAAGGATCAAAATGAAAAATCTGTGTGCACGTGTGATGGAGAGAGAGATCAGAGAAAAAGAGAATCCAGATTCCTTCTTGTTACAGAGTTGTTGTGACTCTCTCTCTCACACACACACACACTCTCTGCCTCAGATTGTTTTACATCTTCGTCGTAAAGATCCATCGTGTTTTCTCTTTCTCTCTCTCTATCCATGGATTCTCTCGTCGAATCCGGTTGGAAGGTACTTTCTCCGATCCTTATTCCTTCGTCTTCGTCTCTTTGTTTGCGATTCCTATGATTTTTTTATGTTTTTGTTCGTTTGGTGTTCTAGTGAATTCATAGTGTTTTTTCTTCGTTTATGCCGACTTCAGATTACGGCATTGTGATACAAGTGTGCGTACGCGAGTATATGCCGTGTTCGATTGATGTTTTTGTTTGTTGTTGTGGTCCACCGCATTGGATTGTTGTGGTCCTGTGTCTTAGATTGGTTTCGTATCGATTGCCTTGTGGTTTCAGATCTGGATTTGGCTGTGCTAGTTCCACATTGATAGCGATTTCGACTGTACTTGTCTTTAGAACTTGAGTGGATTTAGGTATTGTTGTTGGACCTGAACGCATAATCAGTCTAGTCTATCTAGTATCCTGTGTTTGATTTAGTTCATTATCTTGTTTATGGACCAAAAGAACGGATTCTTTAGCGATTGTAAGCGAAGTCGCTAATCAGATGATTACTGTTTTGGATTAAGCTGGGAGATTTAGTTTTCGTTTGACATAAACGTAAGTCAGAACAGTGATGATGTAGACTGTGAATCTTTTATGTGCACAGCTCAGAGGATCTGTTACTGTGACATATGACTGATTTGCAATAGTTGTTCCTTGAACGTCTTCGTTACTCACTTTTATGCGATGAGTGACTCTGGATGGATGGTGTCAATTTTATACAATTTGCCTTCAGATTGATTTTCGTGGAATTGAACACATTTTTCGCTTTCTGAGCTCTTTTTAGTTTATCTTGCTTTGCCAATCATGTTTGGCTCTTAGCTCGAAAGTTAAAGCTATCACTGACCCTTTTATTTCGTGATAATGCAGTACCTTGTTACACATTTCAACGACTTTCAACTGGCATGCATCGGGAGTTTTATCCTCCATGAAAGTGTGTTCTTCTTGTCTGGTCTCCCTTACATTTTCCTAGAAAGAACGGGTTGGCTGAGCAATTACAAAATTCAGGTTTGCTCTTCTTGTTCTCGTGATTCAAGGGACCTCTATGTACACTTATAGCTTCGTGTGACCATTCGAATACGAATTGAGGGAAAAGCGATCACCAAGTAATCAGCACGTGAATTCGTTTAATTTCTCAAACCTTAGTGATAAAAGCTGTTGTCATTCCTTCCCCCAATTATTTGTGAATGTCAATGTGATAATTGTTTTAGCTTCCCTTTTATATTTAACAATTTTTACTCTTGTTTGGTCTTCTGCAGACAAAAAGTAACACCCCTGAAGCCCAAGGAAAATGCATTGCTCGACTATTGCTCTACCATTTCTGCGTAAACTTGCCCCTCATGATGGCCTCTTATCCTGTCTTCAAGTTCATGGGCATGCAGAGCAGTTTTCCTCTGCCGTCCTGGTATTATCAGGTTCTTTAGTGCTGAAGCTTTTTCCTTTGGGTTCTGATGTTGAACTCTTCCAATTGGCAATATATATAAAATATATAAAATGTCAGTGTCGAGCTGCATGAGAAGAACCTGAGTTACGTTTGATCTGGTTTATGAAACCATCTTTGGTGCTTGCTCCTGCAGGAAAGTGGTGTCTGCCCAGATTTTATTCTACTTCATCATTGAAGATTTTGTATTCTATTGGGGTCACAGGATCTTGCATACAAAATGGCTGTATAAGAACGTGCACAGTGTGCATCATGAGTAAGCTTCAGTACTCGCCATCTTTTTTGTGCTTGACAATGTTAGTCCACTTACGGTCCCTATTGGCAGTAAATGATCTTATTGTATTACTTACAGATACGCCACACCGTTTGGTTTGACATCAGAATATGCTCATCCCGCTGAAATTCTGTTTCTTGGTTTTGCTACCATCGTTGGTCCGGCTCTCACCGGTCCCCACCTGATCACGCTCTGGTTGTGGATGATGCTTAGAGTTATTGAGACAGTTGAGGCACATTGTGGTTATCATTTCCCATGGAGCCCCTCAAATTTCCTTCCTCTGTATGGCGGGTAAGATCAAACATCTAAACCTGTATGTCCTGTACCCTACTTGAAAGAGAAACAACTTAAATCTAAATGATCATTAACATGAGTGTACAAAAATTTGCTTACAGTGCTGATTTCCATGACTACCATCATCGATTACTCTACACAAAGTCTGGCAACTACTCATCAACGTTTGTCTACATGGACTGGTAAATACTAAACTCTGTTTCTTACTTGAAACTAACTTTATCCCGACACCATAGACATGTAAAATTGTTTCTTTGTGTTACTTCAGGATCTTTGGTACTGACAAGGGTTACAGAAAACTGAAGGCCCTAAAAGAAACCTGACAACAAGCAAACGTGGAAGTTGGTTTCCCAAGAGAGAGGTCTTACTCTAAGAAAAAACCCTCCTTTCTTCTGTTTTGCCCTTCAACATTTAAAACTTTAGTCATAAGGATATCATTATTTGCAACACTGTGTCTTTGCACAATCAAAGTTGTTGGTCTGAAGAGTCTGATCATCTAATTAATTCGATGTTGAACCGTTCGTACCCACGTTTTCTATTGGACTGTTGCTACTTTCTTACTGTTTTGTCTAAACTTCTATATATTGCCAGTGGTCGTAGTTGCATTTGGTCCCCAGGATGCAAAATTTCGTGAAAATTTCTGACTAGTTTGATTTAATTTTCTCTGATTCAATAATCATTACACGAAAGAGGATCAAGGTTGATAAGAAAAAACCAATCATCCCTATATTAAGTATTAACCCTCGTGTGTCAGTCAGAGTAAACCACCACGCATTCCAAGAACAACCGAAAAGAAAACTTCCCCAAGAAACAAAAAAAACTGAAAAAAGAAAAGTTAAAGCAGTGTCTTTAATGGGAGTGTGAAGTAGTAAAGGATTAGTGTCCAGTTACATGTCCTTTTCTTCTGAGATCAATCACAACGACACTCACGTTGTCACTACTGTGCCTTGCCAACGCCAGCTTCGTCAGCAATACGGACGCTTCCATACACGCCTTGTCTGAGATAGAATCCACCGCCGGATCCTGACTACCTCGCCGTCTCCGACCACCACGGAGACACATACGCGCCACCGAGCAGGCGGTTTCGTTTGACACAACATCCCATAAACCGTCGCTAGCTAGTATGAGGCAATCGTCGTCCGTTCTGTCCGTTACGGTTACCTCCGGCTCACAACTCACGTAAGGTTTCAAATAGTTGTCTCCTATGGCTCGTGACATTGCTAAGACTCCCAAAACTCTCGGACAGTCCCAGTATATGACTCGTCCACCAGCTCCCTCGATTCGGTCCAATTCGTCTGGACGATCAGGCTGTGTTTCATACAAAGAACACAATCACCAAGTAAATCAACTATTCCAATAAATACTTTTTCGAAAAAACGAACTAAATTTTCATTAGTTACAAGAACTGATAAAAAAAGAGCCTCTGTTTCTGTTTTTTATTTATATCGGTGATCCGGGTTTAGTCCGACTAATCAAATGAATGAATAAGCTCTTTTTTTTTTGTTTTAATCATGTTAAAGAATCTAGACCAAAGCCCCCACGCTACCACAAGCCGGTTTAGATGGATCTATTTTTGGTTAAGTGAAGAAATCGAAATTATGTTTTGAGAGACTGACCTTGTGATCGGTCGATAATGGCACTGGTCTTCCATTTCGGCAGAGAACCGCTCTAGAATCGCCGCAATTAGCGACGACGATCTTATCCGGCGTGATGATCGAGACAATAGCGGTTGATCCGACCGCATCGCAATCCGGCGTTTGAAGCTCGCATTTACAATTCGCACTCACGACGGATTCACTCCACAACACAACCTCTTTATCCATCCGTGTGAAGCTACGCTCCATCGTCTTTTTCCACTCCTCTTCTTCCCCATCCGAGTTTATTTCCTCTTGGACCAGCTTGTGAAGCCTCTCTCTACACCTCGCTGCAACCTGGAGAAGAAGAAAAACGATGTCGTATAAGCTAAAACTGAATTTTTTTTTTAATTTCGAATTCCGAAAAATTTGGGTGAAAACGGAAAAACGACGCCGTACGTGGGAACAACCATGACCATCGTACACACCGAAGTAGTGTTGAGAATATTCAGAGTTCTTCCGAGAAGAAAACGAAGGATGAATCGCCACCGCATCTTCCATTTCTCTTCTCCTACCGCAAACCGAAGAAACGCCGTATCTCGGATTTACCTCCGTCATCGGAGACTCGCCGGAGACGTCGACATTATCGTCGTCGAAATTCTTCGGAGAGCTTTGAGAAGTTGAAGAAGAACATCTCGTATTAGCTAGAGCCTCCTGTTTATTACGCTTACAATTCTTCTCCCACTCTTCTTGCATCATCACCGTCTTATCCATCGGAAACCTCTCTCTCCGCCCTGAATGTGACGGCCTCGATTCATACGCCGACGACGGCGATGCGTCGGTCACCACTTCGTAGCATATATCCGCCATTTCTGGAAATAAGAATCTCGACCTCTGATCTCTTCAATTCGATCTTGCTCTGTGTTTTTTTCCGATTGAGAAGAACAAAAAACTCTTTTTCCGATTTTCAAAAAAAAAAAATGTTGAATCCTGTTTTGGTTACTTACCGGTAAAGAAAAAAAACTCAGAAACCAAACAATTGAAACAATAATGTCACAACACGTTGCTACACTCCCTATTTTATGCACAACTCTGCCTCTTCGGAAACAATTTTTTTCAATTTTATTAATTTTTACTTTCAGTTTTCATTAATCTGGACCGTTGATCCGGTGCAGCTGTTAATTAAAATAAGCCACGTAAGCGTCACGAAACGAGTGCGAGATTCGTGGTCCAATTAAATTGAGACAGCACGGATGAGAGCAAGTTCCTTTCGCGCCACGATTGTTAGTTTTAGCTTTTTTCCCCAAATACATCTTTTGTATGTATTTAATACTTAAGGAATTTCATTACGTTAGTTTTCGTATTTGATTACATAATAAACCTTAATTTCGATATGAATTATGTTTACTTTTTCAAACCTAACAAGCTTAGCGCCGATGATTTATATGTTTGTTATTAGAGACAGTAGACACGTAACCAAAGAAAACCTTACTATATAGGATGCATGACAGATAAACTTATATCTCAATTTTTATTATTATTGTCTTCACAGTCCATAGAATCATTAGAAATATAATATGTAGGACAGTTAATCAACTATGTTGTGATGGCAATATGAACAACTATAAAAATAAATATATCGATAACACCAGCTTTGTATAAAAAGATTAAGCTTGGCTTGGAGATGTATATATATTAAAATATTAAAAATGTTATCAAACAATTTAAAGTGTAACCACTAATCCCATAAAATTCAAGCATGCCTAGAGCATATATGTGTTTTAAGGCAGAGCCTTGTAGGAGAATCCGTTAACAGTGAAACCTCCATCAACGCAGATAGTTTGACCTGTTATATAAGAAGATGCAGGAAAACAAAGAAATGCCACAAGCGATGACACTTCATTTGCCTCTCCAACACGACCCATTGGTGTCACACTCTCCACCTTTTCTTTCACATCTTTACCACTCAGAAACTGAACACATTTCCACATAAAACTAAAATTCATTAGAAGACTAGTTAATCCAAAGAATTTATGACGTTTTTTGTTAATCCAATGTATTTATGACGTTTTTTTGTTTGTTTTGGTTCTATGTTCTTACATCTTTAGTTGAAGGAGTTGTGATGAACCATGGACAAACAGAGTTAACCCTAATGTTATCACTCGCCCACTCGCACGCCAAATTTCTTGCCAGCTGATTCATGGCTCCTGTGATGCACACATTTATGTAAGTTTCAATAGAAGCAAAAAAAGGATATGTTTATTGTTTGATTATGCATATGTGTATACCTTTGGTTGCTCCATAGATGGATGTAAGACAACCCCAGCAACGGAAGACATGAGCACAATGTTCCCTGAACCAGCGGCTTTCAACAAAGGGTGTGCGAGCTGTGATAGATGGAAAGCTGACTCCAGATTTGTGGCCATGATAAACGAGAATTCTTCTGATGTACACTCTATGGTCGGCTTTACTACACCCGTTCCCACATTGCTGATCTATATATATACAATCAAACAAACCAAACACAGCTTGATTTGGTCCTAATTATTGTGAATCCAAGCTCGAGGAGGAGGAGCTTATCTATAAACTTACAAGGATGTTGAGTTTTCCTTGGAAGACAGAGGAAACGGTTTCCATGAGTTTCTCTCGTTGTTCACGAGAAGACACGTCGCAAACAGAAGTTGTGACCTGAAAACCTTTTGCTTGCCATTCAAGTAAGCGTTCTTGAAGCTGAGTTTCGTCTCTGGCACATGTGTGGACTCTTGCTCCCAGCATGGCTAGTTCCTCCACCACAGCTTCCCTATGCAATAATTTATCCATCATTAAGCTAGTCTCTTTTGTGTTGATCAAAAACGAAACACCATCAAAAGATTAATACAAAATTTATGGTTGGAATGAGAGCTCAGATTCAATAATTAATGAACTAGTAAGGATTAATTGGGACTGACCCGAGGCCTTTGGAGCCACCGGTGACTAGAGCGGTCATGCCTCCAAGGCTCCATCTAGATTTGTCTCTCAAGTTTTCTCCTGTCTTAGCCATTTCTGGTTCTCAGTTTCTTCAACGAAGATCACACATCGATCTTATAGAGAATATAACTGACATTAACTAGCTGTGAGGTAACTCACTGAGGTTGGACCATGATAATTTTACGTGATTCTTTTGAACTTTTAAAACTCCAAATTATGAGAATGACTTTTTTTTTTTTAATGGAAAATCTTTCACAAAATTCCACATCATGATAATGGTTCCTTTTCATTCCAATGTAGGTTTGTCTCTCAAGTTATCCCCTGTCTTAGCCATTTCTGATTATGAGCCAAATATCTTTTCGGAAAATTGAACCTCTCAATCTTAAAAAAATCATAATGATAATGACCGTTCGGTACCACTAAACCACTACAGTCTGGACCACACATATGACATATCCTTGTTACGATGTAAGACGTGTAGAAAAGTCTTTTTCACATTTTTGGTAGGTTAATCAAAATAATGGGCCTTGGTTAAGGGTTAGGCCCAGCTGAGCTCTTGTAATTGGTTTTCTACTTTTCTTTCTCTTCTGAATTCTAGTAGAAAAATATTTATACAAAAACAGACATTGAAACTACGTATCATCCAAAACATTTAGTACAATCTTGCACTTGAACAACTATGATCGCATAAAACACACAGCATGCATATGGCTCTCCTTCCGTTTGCGTTTTTATTTGGAAAAATACAAAGTAAAACGTAAAGATACATAGACGAAACGAAAACAAAACAATCGAACCCTTAAGGCAAAGACTTGAATGATAAGCCGTTGACAGTTGCACCTCCGTCAACGCAGATTGTCTGACCTGTTATATAGGAAGCTGCCGGAAAACAAAGAAATGCAACAAGCGATGAGACTTCATTTGCCTCTCCAATACGTCCCATTGGTGTCTTACTCTCCATTTCTTTTTTTAACTCTTCATTGTTGAGAAACTAATTCAGAGATTTTTGGCACAAGTTAAAATTCGTAAGTAATCTTCTTATTTTGTCATAGTACTAAGGAATACTTTGTGTGTTTGCCTTACATTGCGAGCTAAAGGAGTTGATATGAACCATGGACACACAGAGTTAACCCTTATGCTGTCACTTGCCCATTCACATGCTAAGTTTCTTGCTAGCTGATTCATAGCTCCTGTAACGCGTAGATTTGTATATAATTCTCACTTTTATGTTAGTCTTAGACCGTGATGGACCATTATTTGTTTGAGTGTAAATGTACCTTTTGTTGCTCCATAGATGGATCCGACATTGACATGCACAACGCTAGCAGCGGAACTCATGAACACGATGCTCCCTAAACCCGAAGCTTTCAACAAAGGATGCGCGAGCTGTGAGAGATGAAAAGATGACTCGAGATTTGTAGCCATCAGAAACGAGAAGTCTTCTGTTGTATATTCTATGGTCGGCTTTGTTACACATGTTCCCGCGTTGTTTACCTATATACCAAACTTAAACACAATAAAAACACAGCAAATCACTTGATCCATTGAAGACAGAGAATGTTGAGTTTAACTTACAAGGATGTTGAGTTTTCCTTTNTTTTCCTTGGAAGACAGAGGAAACGGTTTCCATGAGTTTCTCTCGTTGTTCACGAGAAGACACGTCGCAAACAGAAGTTGTGACCTGAAACCCTTTTGCTTGCCATTCAAGTAAGCGTTCTTGAAGCTGAGTTTCGTCTCTGGCACATGTGTGAACTCTTGCTCCCAACATGGCTAGTTCCTCCACCACAGCTTCCCTATGCGATAGTTTATCCATCATTAAGCTAGTCTCTTTTTGTGTTGATCAAAAACGAAACACCATCAAAAGATTAAAATTTATGGTTGGAATGAGAGCTCAGATTCAATAATGAACTAGTAAGGATTGGGACTGACCCGAGGCCTTTGGAGCCACCGGTGACTAGAGCCGTCATGCCTTCAAGGCTCCATTTAGAGTTCTCTCCCAAGTTTTTAGCCATTTCTGGTTATCAGTTTCTTCAACGAAGATCACATATCTTATAGAGAATATAATTAACCAAGACGACTAGTTGTGAGGTAACCTCGCCGAGGTTGGACCATGAGAGTTTTACGTGATTGTTTTGAACTTTGAAACCCCTCATCTCATAATTCCACATTATAATAATGATTAATTATTTTGTTTAACACAATATGATAATGACTTCATACCAGAAAAATATGATAATGACTTTTTCTTATTTAATGGAAAATCTTACACAAAATTCCACATTATGATAATGACTTTTTCTTATTCACTGGAAAATCTTATACAAAATTCAACATTATGATGACAATTTTGTTTTGTTCACTGGAAAATCATAAACAAAATAATTTTATATTATGATATAGACTTTATTCGTTCAATGGATCTTATAAAAAAATTCACATTATGTTAATGACTTTTTGTGCCCGGTGGAAGGTCGGTAAAAAGAAAGGGTTAATTAAGTAAGTGATAAGAAACAAAGACTTATTTAGATAAATGACAAAATGTTAAAGTTGCTATAGTCAACTAGCAAAAGAGTATCAATAGTTCAGGACCTTGTGGTCAGGTGGTAAAAAGACGGGTCTGGGACGCCAACACGTTTCAGATTCGATCCACCTGCTTCGTGAAACTACAACACATTGTTCTTGGACACCCACACGGATATGAGCCCATGCTTTCGGGCCCATTTGCATATCCGGAGAGAGAGTCTATCCGTGGGCTACACCTTCCCCAGAGGATTAGTGTGGGCCCCTCCATAGACGATTTACCTCTGAATTATAAAAAAAAAAGTATCAATAAAAAATAAGATGAAAATGTAACGCGTTATTTTATCTTCTGATAAATAGATGACGTTTCGTTTTATTTTAGTGTTACATTTTTAACACCCTCGTAAATCGGTAAAATATATCTAGTTATTTAGGGTCTGGGATGGAGATCAGTTTGTTACTAGGATTGAAAATTCAGTCTCTGTTTCGAAGCAAAGACACTGAAAGAACCAAAAGGTTCCAATGACTCGGTGTGAGTCCAAAGATTTAGCTTAAAAGGTGAGCACGTACGTTTGTATCCCCTGAGATGTTTACTTAAGAATCTCTTTTTTTCTTTCTTTGTAAAAAACAGAGGATGAAATGGGGACATTTTGATGTATGAGAGAAACATTGCTGCAATTTCTTGGCGTTTCGGGTGTAATTGAATCTTCCATCCAAGCAAGATTAGCATCTCCATAATGGAATTGTGAACTCATTTATGATTTTTGTGCAAAAACTCATAGCGTGAGTTTGTTTATTAAAGAGAAAACAGTGAGAGTTAAAGACAAACAGACACAACACGACAAGGACATTCTCAAGCCTATGGTTGATAGGAGAAGTCATTAACAGTGAAACCTCCATCAACACAAATGGTCTAACAGTGAAACCTCCATCAACACAAGTGATGCAACTTCATTCGGCTCTCCAGCGCGACCAAGTGGAGTTCTATCAAACAATCCTTCCTTGTAACTGAAGTCATCAAGATACTTTAAGAAACAAAACTGAGAGATGATTAGAGGAATTGAGGTTGCTAAATTCACAAAAGAATAATGTAAAAGTTGTCTTTTTTATTACAGGTTGAGACAGAGGAGTCCTGATGGCTCTCCTTTCGTTTGCGTTTTTATTTGGGGAAAAAAAATAAACAGTAATAAACGTAAAGATACATAGACACAAACGCAAACAAAACAATCATACCGAGCCCTTACGGCAAAGACTTGGAAGAGAAGCCGTTGACAATTGCACCTCCGTCAACGCAGATTGTCTGACCTGTTATATATGAAGCTGCCGGAAAACAGAGAAATGCAACAAGCGATGATACTTCACTTGCCTCTCCAATACGTCCCATTGGTGTCTTACTCTCCACTTCTTTTTTTAACTCTTCATCATTGAATAACTAATTAAGAGATTTTTACATAAGTTAATATTTGCAAGTAATCTTCTTCTTATTTTTTCATATTATTAAGGAAATCGAGTTTGTATTTTATTCATTTATTCACTGCCTTACATTGAGACCTAAAGGAGTTGATATTAACCATGGACACACAGAGTTAACCCTTATGTTGTCACTTGCCCACTCGCATGCTAAGTTTCTTGCTAGCTGATTCATAGCTCCTGTAACGCGTAGATTTGCATACTCTCACATTTATGTTAGTCTTAGAACGCGAAGGATGATAATTGTTTTGAGTGTATATATATATATATATATACCTTTAGTTGCTCCATAGATGGATCCAATATTGATATGCGCAACCCCAGCAGTGGAAGACATGAACACGATGCTCCCTAAACACGAAGCTTTTAACAAAGGATGCGCGAGCTGTGAGAGATGAAAAGCTGACTCGAGATTTGTAGCCATCAGAAACGAGAAGTCTTCTCCTGTATACTCTGTGGTCGGCTTTGTTATACATGTTCCCGCATTGTTTACCTATATATGTATATATAGACCCAAATCAAACACAATAAAAACACTTGATCATGCTCGGACCAGGCCATATGGATTCTTCTCTTCTACATAAACTTACAAGGATGTTGAGTTTTCCTTGGAAGACAGAGGAAACGGTTTCCATGAGTTTCTCTCGTTGTTCACGAATAGACACGTCGCAAACAGAAGTTGTGACCTGAAACCCTTTTGCTTGCCATTCAAGTAAGCGTTCTTGAATCTGAGTTTCGTCTCTAGCACATGTGTGGACTCTTGCTCCCAACATAGCTAGTTCCTCCACCACAGCTTCCCTATTCATTAACATATTTACATCATCATCAATTTTTTTCTGTTTCTAGTATGCCAAAGAAAACAAGAAACGGTTCTGTTTCTTCGCGGTTGTGTTCACAATTGAAGTAGTAGGAAAGTTGGCACTGACCCTATTCCTTTGGTTCCACCAGTGACAAGAGCAGTCATTCCTTGAAGACTCCACCTATTATCCATCATTGTGTATGATACTGAAGCCCGAGACACACTGAGATGATAAACCAAAAGTTAAACAGTAAGCGATTGATGGTTAGCCAAGAGCTCTATGAAACAAAAAGTTGAAGATGGTTCAGGACAATAAGAAACAAAGCTGTTTAACAAAGTAAAGCCAGCAAAGTTTCTATATTGGGAAAGGGTGAAAACGTGTTACACATTTAACCAAAGGTTTGCATAAAGGAGGAACCAAACTCATGTCTCTGATGTATCTCCCTTTGTATAGCCTGTGGTTGATAGGAGAAGCCGTTAACTGTGAGACCTCCGTCAACACAAATTGTTTGACCTGTGATATATGAAGCAGCAGGTAGACACAAGAAGATCACTAGTGATGCAACTTCATTCGGCTCTCCAGTGCGACCAATTGGAGTTCTACTAAACAAACTCTCCTTGAAGCCGACGTCCTCAAGATACTTTAAGAAACAAAATTTGAGAGATGATTAGAGGAATTCAGGTTGCTAAATTCACACAAAAAAAAAATTGTAAAAGTAGTTTTTTCTGTTTATTACAGATTGAGACTGTCGAGTCTTGATAACATTAGGCGCAACAGCGTTGGATCTGATGCCGTCTTTTGCCCATTCACAAGCCAAATTTCTAGCTAGCTGATTCAGAGCACCTGTAAAAGAAATCAACAAAACATATAAATAAAATAAAAAAAAGCTTCTTGTTGGTTAGTTACTCTTGCCACTATGGTTACCTTTGGTTAGACCATAAATGGATCCACATTCAAATGATATAATCCATGCAACAGAGGACAAGAAGACGATGCTTCCATAGCCTGAAGCCTTTAGGAGAGGATGTGAAAGCTGGCAAAAATGGTAAGCAGCTTCCAAGTTTGTTGACATATGGAAATCGAAATCATCTTCCACATATTCTGTTGTTGGCTTTCCGCGAAGTATGCCAACGTTATTTACCTATGTTGAACAAAAAATAAGATTTCTCTTTTAAAAAGTTTCTTTAAACGAACATGCTTAATTGTTTATTGAGATCATTTTACTTACAAGAATGTTGAGTTTGCCATCGAACAGCGAGGAGACTTTTTGTATCAAAGTTTCTCTCTCGGGACGCGAGGTTACATCACAGAGTGAGCCACTTACTTGAAACCCTTTCTTTTCCCATTCGCTTAAACTTTGATTAAGCAGTGTTTCAGAGATGTCGCACACATGGATTCTAGCTCCAAAACTAGCTAACTCCTCTACTATGGCATACCTAAAACATTCCACATAAATTTCTTAACCAAATTTTGCATGATGTTAAATAGAAGCACAACAATGGGTTTAAAAATGTGATATAGATCGAACAGAGAAGAAAAATGAACCCGATTCCGCTGGCTCCACCGGTTACAAGAGCAGTCATACCTTGAAGACTCCATCTTTTATCCATTTTTTTTTTTTTTGCCTGTGACTAGCAGTGACTAGAAACGCCACAGATCATATATACACACAATGAATGTGGATCAGATAAGTCCTAATTAATGATTATGTTTGTATGTGTGGTGGAAATGTTATGCAGTCGTAAGGGAGACCATGACTAAAGTATCCAACTTAGAAAAGTATCCACTAAAATGACTTTTATAGCCAAAATCTTGGACCAAAAACTTACTCATTTGTCTTGTTCAATAACTTCACTCACAAGAGACAACTGAAATTAGAAATCCGAATAGTGAACAGACTATATATGTAAACATTCCATGTGTGTTTCAAATGTCCAACACATCTATAGGCTCCTTCATAGTTATACTTTTGGAGCCGCTCCTTCATCTCTTCTGTTAAACTTCTCTTAAAACTTATACTTTTGGAAATTACTTATTTCCCATCAATATTTGTAACATTTTTCATGCTGGTTTCCTATTATTTTGCTTCGGTCTTTAAATGAGAGTATCCATGCATGTTCCTAAAGTAGTAATCTCACTTTTTGGAAATTTCAAGTCTCAAATACAGAATTGAACGACGACTAGAACCTGCAAACATGAATAATAAATGTCAAGTAACTTCCATGTTAGACATGAGTGCAAGTATAGCAATGCTATAAGACACAAATCTTGGCCTTAGCGAAGAGCAACAACTTGTGTGTCCCAGTGCAGTATAAGAAAGTAAACTCTCTATCAGAGACCATTGAAGATTACTTATCGGAAATAGTAGGACATGTTTTAGAGCCATTTGAATACATTGATGAACTCAAGAAAGGAAAACAGATCAGGAAACACAAAACAGAACAAAACAATATGCATAAACATGTCTTTGACGTTTCCTCTGTTTCTAGTCTTGCCTGAATTAAGCACAGCAAGGTATGCTAAATCCTAACACATTGCAATACCTTTTCTTTTATTCCAAGCGCGATTGAAGTCAAATTTAAGACAAGTTTTGGTTGCTCAAATAAGGATACAAGAAAATCTGTTATTAATGAGACTGTCCATTCCACACATACAGAAGACCCGGCTCAAGCCTTTGGTTGATAGGAGAAGCCATTAACAGTGAGACCTCCATCAACACAAATGGTTTGACCTGTGATATAAGAAGCTGCAGGTAGACACAAGAAGACAACAAGTGATGCAACTTCATTCGGCTCTCCAGCGCGACCAAGCGGTGTTCTACCGAGCAATCCTTCCTTGAAACTGACGTCATCAAGATACTTTAAGAAACAAAAGAGTTGATTAGAAGAATTGAGGTTACTACATTCACAAAAAACAAAATTGAAAAGTTGTCTTTTTTATTACAGGTTGAGACAGAGGAGTCCTGATGATATTAGGCGCAACAGCGTTGGCTCTTATCCCATCTTTTGCCCATTCACATGCCAAGTTTCTTGCTAGCTGATTCAGAGCTCCTGTGAAAGACTTGTATTAGGAATCAACAAAAACAAAAAGTAAAGAATCTCCTTGTTGATTAGTTAATCTTGCATGTAGTGTTATTAACTATGGTTACCTTTGGTTAGAGCATAAATGGATCCAGCCTCAATTGATACAACCCCTGCAGTAGAGGACATGAAGACGATGCTTCCATATCCAGAAGCCTTCATCAGAGGATGTGAAAGCTGGCTAAAATGGAAAGCAGCTTCCAAGTTTGTTGAGATGTGGAAAGAGAAATCGTCTGCCACATACTCTGTTGTTGGCTTCCCGCGAATTGCGCCAACATTGTTTACCTATGTTGAAACGAATTTGATAAGTCGTTTCTATAGTTTTCTTTAAAAGAACGTGCTAAGTCCTTTCTATGGTAAGATCATTTACTTACTAAAATGTTGAGTTTGCCATCGAACAACGAGGAGACAGTTTGCATCACTTTTTCTCTCCCGGGTCGAGAGGTTACATCACAGAGTGAGCCACTCACTTGAAACCCTTTCTTTTCCCATCCGCTTAAGCTTTGATTAAGCAAAGCTTCAGATATGTCGCATACATGGATTCTAGCTCCAAAACCAGCTAACTCCTCTACTATGGCAGACCTAAAACATTCCACAAACACAAATTTCTCGAAATTGTTTGACTATCTAGAATGGTAGAAAAAGATTATATAGAGAAACGAAAGACGAACCCGATACCGCTGGCTCCACCGGTCACAAGAGCAGTCATACCTTGAAGACTCCATCTTTTATCCATTTCTACTTGCTTATGACTAGCAATAACCAGAAAATGCCATAGGTTATATTATGTACAATGAATATGGATCAGATAAGTGTGAACTAATGATATGTTTGTATCTGTGGTCGAAATGTTATGGAGTTGTAACAGTGAACATGACTAAAATATAGTGGTCCCAAGAAGAAAATGACCTTTATAAGACCAAAGACAAAACTCACTCATTTGTCTTTTCCAATAACTTCACTCACAAGAGACGACCTTTGAATGATGGCACATATATAATCTCTTGATATAGATTAGCCACTCATTTCTTTTCAAACATTGATATTTACAATACTCTTGACATGAGTTTGGCATTTTTGTGACAATTCACAATTGTCTCAGTGTCGTATAAGAAAGCAAATTGGACCAATCTTGATTGATGACCTCAGAAAGAAAACAAAATCAAGAAACAGAAAACAGAGCATAACAGTATACAAGGTCTGACTCAAGCATGTGGTTGATAGGAGAAGCCATTAACAGTGAAACCTCCATCAACACAAATGGTTTGACCAGTAATGTAAGAAGCTGCAGGTAGACACAAGAAGACCACTAGTGATGCAACTTCATTCAGCTCTCCAGCTCGACCCAGTGGAGTTCTATTGAACAATCCTTCCTTGAAACCGACGTCCTCAAGATACTTTAAGAAACAAAAATTGAGATATGATTAGAGGAATTAAAGTTGTTAAATCCACACCAAAAAAACAAAAACTTGTAAAAAAGTTGTCTTTTTATTTATTTATTACAGATTGAGACAGAGGAGTCTTGATAACATTAGGCGCAACAGCATTGGATCTTATCCCGTCTTTTGCCCATTCACATGCTAAATTTCTAGCTAGCTGATTCAGAGCTCCTGTAAAAGATATCAACAAAACATATTAATAAAAAAAAAAAAACAACTCTTCCTTGGTGATTAGTCAATCTTGCAATGAACTGCATTTAGTAGTAACTTTGGTTACCTTTGGTTAGACAATAAATGGATCCACAGTCAACTGATACTATCCCTGCCGCAGAGGACAAGAAGACGATGCTTCCATAGCCTGAAGCCTTTAGGAGAGGATGTGAAAGCTGGCTAAAATGAAATGCAGGTTCCAAGTTTGTCGAGATGTGGAAATCGAAATCGTCTGCCACATATTCTGTTGTTGGCTTTCCGCGAAGTACGCCAACATTGTTCACCTATATATATTCAACAGAAAGAGGATTTCTCTTTTAAGAAGTTTCTTTAAACGAATGCGCTTAGTTGTTTCTATATTAAGATCAATTTTTACTTACAAGAATGTTGAGCTTGCCATCGAACAGCGAGGAGACTTTTTGCATCAAGGTTTCTCTCTCGGGACGCGAGGTTACATCACAGAGTGAACCACTCACTTGAAACCCTTTCTTTTCCCATTCGGTTAAACTTTGATTGAGCAGTGTTTCAGAGATGTCGCATACATGGATTCTAGCTCCAAAACTAGATAACTCTTCTACTATGGCATACCTAAAACATTCCAGAAACATAAATTCCTTGAAATATTGACCATTCAAGATGTTAAATAGAAGCAGAACAGTGGGAAACAGAGAAAGACGAACCCAATTCCGCTGGCTCCACCGGTCACAAGAGCAGTCATACCTTGAAGACTCCATCTTTTATCCATTCCTACTTGCTTATGACTAGCAATGACCAGTGCCACAATTATATACAATGATTGCAGACAAAATTATTATTACTTTTCCTAATTTCCCATAGACACCCACGTGCTTTATTATTCTCTTCAATTGAACCCAACAGATTGTTTTCTATCAAGAAAGACCAGAATAGCTCTGCTGCTTTACTGGTTCATTTAGTACCAAACTCAAAGAACAAGAAACAAAGTGTAAAAACTTAAAAAGAAAAAAAAAACTAAACTTTAAAGTTTATAGATTGGAAGTTGAGTTTGGGCTAATGGCTATCCCACGTGGTGGTTGTGACAGAATGATCGGTAGTGAAGATTTAAAAAAGGTTTCTTGCTTTCAAGATAAGTGTGAGTCAATGCTTATGTTTGTTGGTCTGGTGGAAATGTTATCCAGTCGTATGAGAGCACATAACTAAAATATTCAAGTTAGAAAATGAGGTTTATAGTCAAAATCTTGGACCAAAACTTTCTCATATATCTTTTTCAATTTGACTCACAAGGGTCAACTAAAATTAGAAGTCAGAATGGTGAAATTGGTAAACATTCCATTGTAGGCTTTGTGTCCATGGACTTATCTTTCATAGGTAGTGGCATCGACTTATGGCTCTTGAACCAAATCGAGATATGGTTTTCATTATTAATCGAACTAAGACAACTGATATTCAGAACAACACCAATTGCTTTCAGGGTTTTTCATTATTAAGTCGAAACTGAAATGTTGTAAAGGCGGAGTTTCCTTGGTTCAAGCCTTTGGTTGATAGGAGAAGCCATTAACAGTGAGACCTCCATCAACACAAATGGTTTGACCTGTGATATAAGAAGCTGCAGGAAGACACAAGAAGACCACTAGTGATGCAACTTCATTCGGCTCTCCAGCGCGACCAAGTGGAGTTCTACTAGCCAAACTCTCCATGCAACCGACGTCATCGAGAAACTGCAACGATTTATAAAGAAACAAATCCGAGGGATGACTAGAAGAAATGAAAATAGCTCTGAGGTTGTTAAATTCAAATGTAAAAAGGTTTTCTTTTGATTCTGTGTTGACACAGAGGAGTTTTGATACAACTAGGCGCAACAGCGTTGGCCCTTATCCCATCTCTAGCCCACTCGCACGCCAAATTTCTTGCTAGCTGATTCAGAGCTCCTGTATTTACACACAAAACAACGCGCTTGGAGACATCCAAATCACAAATATATACTCAAATGGTGGTACTCTGGTTAGAGTTGTGTATGTACCTTTGGTTGCACTATAGATAGATCCATAGTTAATTGCTACAACCCCTGTAATAGAGGAAATGAAAACAATGTTCCCATATCCTGAAGCTTTTAAGAGAGGATGTGAAAGCTGGCTAAGATGGTATGCTGACTCCAAGTTTGTTGAGATATGGAACGAGAAATCTTCAGCCACATACTCTATCGTTGGTTTTGAGCGGATTCCGCCTACATTGTTTACCTGTGTTCAACAGATTGAGTCTTTAAAAGTTTTCCCTCACGAATAAGCTTAACTCTATTGGTTTCTTTGAGATCAATTTACTTACGAAAATGTTGAGCTTGCCACCAAACAACGAGGAGACAGTTTGCATCAATGTTTCTCTCTCGGGACGAGAGGATACATCAGAGATTGAACCGCTCACTTGAAACCCTTTCTTTTCCCATCCGCTTAAACTTTGATTGAGAAGAGCTTCGGATATGTCGCAGACATGGATTCTCGCTCCAAAACCAGCTAACTCCTCTACTATGGCATACCTAAACATTCCACAAAACACAAAATTCGTTGAAATTTTGACCTTTCAAGATGTTGAATAGAAGCAGGGCAATGGGTAAACGATGTGATATAGAGAGAAGAAAAACGAACCCGATTCCTCTGGCTCCACCGGTCACAAGAGCAGTCATACCTTGGAGACTCCATCTGTTGTTATCCACCATTGTCTATTGACTAACATTAACCAGAGATCCCACAGATTATATTGGATGAAGCTAGATCACATAACACTAGCTACAACCTCTCTTTATGTGAAGGAGATATTAAACATCCATAAAAAAAAAAAAAAACAAAAAACAAAAATGTGATAAACATTGGGCAGTTCCTCATAGTGACATCTGCAGAGTTTGATTGACACGCAAGTTAAGGAGGGACCTACCCTTTGACACCAATACTAAATCTGGCAGTAACATAGCCAAATTCTCATCAAATTCTCATGAAAGCAGAAGGCAGAAAGCTGTCAAGTCTCATATGATGAATTATCTTTCACGTGAGAAAGGAAGTATATTAAAGATCAAAGAGAGGATCACAAGGAAACTGGTAAAATTGATAAAGTGGCCTAATCATGTAGTGGGAAGAAACCGTTAATGGACATTCCTCCATCAACACATATAATCTGCCCTGTAATATATGATGATGCAGGTAGGCATAAAAAAGCCACTGCAGAAGACACCTCTTTTGGTTCGCCAAGCCGACCAAGTGGAGTTATTGAGTAGACTTCTTCTAGGTAGTCTTTGTTGCTAAGGACCTGAGACCAAAAGACGAGAATCATCAAACGAGTGCCCATCTTCATTAAGATGCAAACAAATTAGCTACTTTATCATTTTGAATTTCAGCTTCAGAAGCTTCTATAATCTATTTAATCGTAAGATATATATATATATATAAGGCTTATGAAACCATAGAAATTTACCTGCTCCACCATAGATGTTTTGATATACCATGGCGCAACAGCATTGATCCTTATATTGTCCTTGGCCCACTCACAAGCCAAATTTCTCGTAAGTTGATTGATTGCTCCTAAAACACAAAGGGAAACAAAACGAACCAAATTCTTATCGGTTGATTGCTCCTTATAGTATCTAAACATCTTGGTAAAATCTGAATAAACATAATGCTGCATAAGACGATGTCTTTCTTTGTTTCCAAACAAACTAAATACCTTTGGTTGCAGATTGGACCGACATATTCTTGAGCGAGACAAAACCAGAAACAGAAGAGATGGACACAACACTTCCAGCCTCAGATGCTCTAAGCATCGGATAAGCAAGTTGGCATAAATGGAAAACCGATTCGAAATTCGTTGACATGAGGCTCGAAAATTCTCCAGCCGTAAACTCTACCATTGGTTTCCTAATGTTCGTCCCCACATTGTTTACCTAGAAGCAGAAAAATTAAACACAAGAAATTACTTGAAATCAATTTCCCTTTTATGCTTAACAAATTCAATTTCCCTAAAATGTTTTAGAATTGTTCTCACAGACAAACCAACGAACACTTTATGGGCACTATCGCCGAGCAATGACATTGGACTTTACAAGGATATGGAGCTTCCCATCAAAGGCAGACGACAAAGTCTCCATCAAAGCCTCTCGCTGAGCTCGATCAGAGACATCGCAGACCGACCCAGAAACTCGGAAACCGGAACGGTTCCAGTCTCCCAAACAATTCTCGAGCTCGCTCTCATTTCGAGCGCACGTGTGAACATCTGCTCCAAGACCTGCGAGTTCCTCCACAATCGCACGCCTGTATTAACAGTAACACACACACTCGCCTGAGAATTGGCTTTTGATAGGCGCACATTCGTTGAAATTGAATACATGCGATGAATAGAACACAAACCCGATCCCGCGAGTGCCGCCGGTGACAAGAGCAGACGTTCCATGGAGAGACCATCTGTTGGTTGTTGTGGCAATTGAGCTCCGCGATGCGCAATGGACGAGGACGGAGGATGCTGAGGATCGAGGTTGTAGCGTTATACGTTTGGGAAAGAGAAATAAGTGAGGTTTAAGGAGAAAAGAAGAAGAAGAAGCAAGAAATTGAAGGCGTTGAGGTGGATTTGTGTAAAAGTGAGAAACCATGTCAAGTGCCATTGATGCAGAAAGTGAGAGAGAGAGCTCAGTTTATGTTTCAGCTAGGTGGGCACAATTTCCGTTCCGTTCCGTTCCGTTCCGTTCCGTCCCATATCCGTTCCGAAATTCTCATCCCATATAAATATATATTCCCATATGGGACAAACATTTGATTCCCGAACGGGACCGGAACGGGACGGAACTGGAACGGAAATTCCCGAAGTCCCGTTTGTCTCAAATACAAATATTAATATATATTATTTATAATTATACATATTTGTATGATAATATTTATAGTTTTATATATTACATGACTTTAAGCCTTAATCTTTTAATATTTTTATAAATTTTAAAATATATATTTTTAACTAACTACTGTTTTTATTGTGTTTTTTACTAAAACTTAGAAAACAATCAATCTTGAGCTATAAACGGTTCTAAAAAATAATTAGTTGTTTAGTCTATTAAGTATTTAAGATTGTTTAGATTTATTCAATTGTTAGACATTGTTTTATATTATTTTGATTGTTAGATATTACTATATTGAATCAATTATGTTGGTTATTATTATTTTTATTTATTATTTATTTTTTGGGAATTTCCGTTCCCGTTCCGTCCCGTCCCATTCCCGTTTCGTTCCGAAATTAAAATGGACATAAATAGAACATTTATTTTTGTTCCCAAAATTCTCGTCCCGTTCCGTTCCCGTAAAATCCCTTCCCGAATTCTCGTTTGCTCATCCGTAGTTTCAGCTTTCAAAAGTGTTCACCTTTATGATTGGTAAGTGACAACATTGTCTAATGGCAAAATTGTAAAAATGTGAAAAATGTTTCAAATATTAATCTGTAAATGTTCAAAAATACATTTAAAAAAAGAAAAGATTAAACAGTATTTACGGGACATTTTTTACTTTTGATAAGCGGATGCGATTGACATACTCAATTAGTAGTAGTAATCAAAAGGAGTTGATTTCTTTTATATAATTTTTTACCTTTGTTTTGGTGGTAAATATTTAAACCATTATCAGCAAATTAGGTGGGCAATAGTTTATGGTTTTGAGACATATTCTTGGTCGACGATTACCATTCTTTGTAATCTTCCGGGAAAGTTATTATTTTATAATATTTCTCTACTCTAATCCGAATATGTTCGGCATTTTACAATAAATAGTTTGAATTGCTAAAGAAAATGTATGCAAATATATATGACCTAGTGCTGAATACACATATTTCTTAATGAAAGTTGAGATTTTTCGTTTATATAATCTATGGAACTTTATGTGACTACATATACATATAGAACTTGCATGAAAACTTCTCTTGATTTTGTGCTTTATATATATTTTTTTTTTGCATCAAGTTTCAATAAAAACGAGACTAAGAATTGAATGGTCAAGTCTTCTCCTTTTCTTTTTCAAATTAAAATTTCTTAATTTGAGTGTATTCTAATGTTCATCCATTTTTATATCGGATAGTGGCTAACAACAAGGCCAACGCCTTATGATGCGACAGATTTTTAAAATCCCTTCTCCCGCGGCTGAGGATTAATAATCATTAATCATTAGATGTGTTAGAGAAAATTAAAAAGCGATTAATTAATTAACCCTAAAAGCTAAAAGATGCCGTTTTTGTTCATCAAAACCTATTTTTACCGCCTTGACTTTGTAAATCATATTTAAATTGTATAAAAAATATAAGTGTTCTCATGTAATTGTTGCAATTAGTTTTTATTTAGAAGAAAAAATAGTGGAGGAAACTCCTAATGAAATTTTCAAGGATATTAATAAAAGGTTTGTTATCAATTTATAAAAAGTCAAATACTCAACTTTCAGTTTGTTTAACTTCTAAGTATAAACAAAAATGTTTGAATATGAAAAAGTCGAACTTTCTTGATGCTATAAAAAGAGATAGCGATGAACATTCTGACATAAGTAACTTCAAACTCTAAGAACCATCAATGATGAAGGTTACCTCCAAATCCATAGCTCTATCAATAATCTTCCTCTTATATCTAGTTTCGTGCGTCTCAAGTCAACGAGAAACCAAGTTTCTAAACCATGGCTTTCTCGGGGCTAATCTCCTTAAGTTCGGCTCCTCCAAAGTCCACCCTAGTGGCCTCTTGGAGCTGACGAACACTTCGATGAGGCAAACAGGTCAAGCTTTTCATGGCTTCCCCATACCCTTCTTAAGCCCTAACTCCTCGAATCCGATATCTTTCTCCACAAGTTTCGTCTTTGCCATCACTCCAGGACCCGGCGCACCAGGCCATGGCCTAGCTTTTGTCATTTCACCATCGATGGACTTTACCGGAGCCTTTCCCAGCAATTATCTGGGCCTCTTCAACACCTCCAACAATGGAAACTCCTTGAATCGCATTCTCGCTGTTGAGTTCGACACCGTGCAGGCCGTTGAGTTGAACGATATTGATGATAACCACGTTGGTATCGACCTAAACGGAGTGGTCTCCGTCGAGTCTGCACCGGCTGCATATTTTGATGACCGAGAGGCGAAGAACGTAAGTTTGAAGCTGGCAAGTGGTAAGCCGATTAGAGTGTGGATCGAATACAACGCGACAGAGATGATACTCAATGTCACATTGGCTCCACTAGATCGGTCGAAGCCAAACTTGCCTCTTCTCTCGAGAAAACTGAATCTTTCAGGGATTTTAACCCAAGAACATTTTGTGGGATTCTCTGCAGCCACGGGAACTGTAGCGAGCGCACATCTTGTTCTAGGTTGGAGCTTCAGCATCGAGGGGAAAGCATCAGACTTTGATATCACGAAGCTTCCTTCTATTCCAGACACGCCGCCTCCATCGTCTCCATCCCCAAATCCTCCGGCTCCAGTCAACAAGAACTCAAACAACACGAAGCTGATCATAATCTTCGCAGCATCAGCAACCTTTGGACTCATACTCTTGATCTTCTTAGGAGTTTTTGTTCTCCGCAGAAGAGAAATCTTCACAGGAGGCGCACGAAAATTCTCCCACCAGACGATTTCGAGCGCAACGGGAGGTTTCGACAGCTCTAGGCTTCTAGGCGAGAGAAACTCTGGAAGTTTCTACAAAGGGCAGCTTACTCCTACAGAGATAATCGCAGTGAAGAGGGTTACTTGCACCACAAGGCAACAAAAGACAACCCTAATAGCCGAGATCGATGCGATTTCCAAGATCAGACAAAGAAACCTTGTTAACCTACTAGGCTACTGCAGCAAAGGAAATGAGATCTATCTCGTTTACGAGTATGTCCCCAACGGCAGCCTAGACCGGTTCTTGTTCAGCAACGACAGGCCGGTTCTCACCTGGTCAGACCGGTTCTGTATCATAAAGGGCATTGCGTCAGGACTTCAATACCTTCACGGCGAAGGTCCAAAACCATTAATTCACGGAAACGTCAAGGCAAGCAACGTCCTCTTAGACGAAGAGCTAAATGCTCGACTAGGAGACTTTGGACATGGAAGCAGGCACAGCACAACGGGATACGTGGCGCCCGAACTGGTCGACACTGGAAAGGTAACACGTGACACGGATGTGTATGCGTTTGGAGTGTTGATGATGGAGATTGTTTGTGGAAGAAAAGCCATTGAGCCGACTAAACCACCAGAAGAGATCAGTTTAGTGAACTGGGTGCTTCAAGGGTTCAAGAAAGGAGAGCTGTTACAGAGATGCGATGCAAGAATCAATAGAGAGGAATTGGTGGCTCTGGCTCGAGAAGTAATACTGGTTCTGAAAACCGGACTTCTTTGCGCGAACCGGTCTGCGGAAGCTAGGCCAATGATAAAGAATGTGTTTCAGTATCTTGATGGCACAGAACGTCTCCCTCATGACGATTACCTTTTCTATGGAGTCTAAAAGAGAGGAATTGCAAAACGGTGATCTTGAAACGCGGTTGTATTTGAAGCGTTTGCGTTTTGGGGTTGTGACATGAATTATAAAGATTGGACCAAGATGTATAAGCAATTAAGCATGATGATGTGAATAAAACCTAGAATTGGTAAACTCAATTTGTAAATTTGAAAATAATGATTTCTGGTTTTGAGAAATATTATTGTTGATCGATATATAATCTTCCTGGAAAATTATTATTTCAAAATATTTTCTATGATCTAGTCTAAATGATGTGTGTTTGTCATTTTAGGAAAATTAGTTTGTATTGTTAAAGAAAAGTTAAGCAAATATGACTTAGTGTTGAATAATGAAATGAATACACATATTTCTTAATAAAAGTTGAGATTATTAATTCTATAATTACGAGACCAAAAGTCATTTTTGGTTTATATATCGCTATGAAACTTTATGTGACTACATCTACATATGGAATTTCCATGAAAACTTCTCTTGATTTTGTAGTTTATATTAGCCAACTCCACAAGTTATCAATAGGTCTTTTTCAAAAAAAGTTATCAATAGGAACGAAACTAAAATTTGAATGTTCAAGGCTCGTTTTATATCTTCAAAATGAATTTATTAATTCGAGCGGATTTATTGATATTTATAGATAAATTTCATTGTTTAACATTTTAATATCGGATAGTAGCCAACGCCTTTCTTAGGCCTTGATTGGAAAAGCATATTAGAAAGCTTAATGCTATTAAGTAGCCAATCATATTTTGGTAATAAAACATTTAGAAGAGCATTTAGAAAGTGCAAATGCTCTCTAAATGCTCTTTCCTTCTATACTCTCAATGAAGTTTTTCATAAGCATTAAGCTCTTAATTATTTAATAAAAATTAAAATAAAAATATTTTATTTTGTTAGAAAATTTTAAAAATATATATTTATATTAAAATTAATTTATTAATATTACTTTATTTATTTTATCTGATA
>OVAY01001206.1:0-33837 GCA_900406395.1 Kernera saxatilis | reverse complement strand
ACAAATTCATTAACCATGCACTTTTATACAAACCAACCAAACAGAGAGCTTTCCCTAATGAGAAGTTCATTTTTTGTTTTGATCAACTGAACCATGTTCAACCGCATGTAAGAACAATGTTTGTTGAAGAAATGATTGATAAGAAAGAATAATTCAATACTTGTTGTGCAAAAAAAAAAAAAGAATAATTCAATACTTATTACAAAATAATACAAAATATTCCTTTAACACATACACTCAAAATTACAACAAAATCTGAAAAGAAACCAAAGACGAAAAAATAAAATAGCAAAGACTTAACCGGGATTGATGCGGAGAACCGGTTCGGTTATTCTCCAAAAAATCACAGTCTTCTTCTTCATTTTGTAAGAACCCTAATTACCTCAAAAGATTAGAGCTTTTTTTCTTTTTTTCTTTCTTTTTCTGTATCAGTAATGAATGAGAAGCAAAGATTACAATTTTCTTGAATCAACCACACCATTTGGCGAGAAGGATCAAGAAGATGATCAAGAACACAAGCGAAGAAAGTCCAATGGCAACACCAAGAACAACCTTATTAGGACCGTGATGCTCTTCCTTTTTCTTCTCACTAGTATCATCTTCATTGCTGTAATCGTAATCGGAACTCGAATCTTCCTTCTGCGGCGGCGGAGACAAAGGCAAACCGTGTTTATCGCATTGGCCAATACCCAATTTCATCTTCGATGATAACACAGTGTGGTTGTAACAGAGATTACTGTTTCCGCCGATTTTGAACACTTCGAGCTTCTTGAGGAAGCTCGCATTGAAAGGAAGGACTCCATGAAAGGCATTGTTAGCGAGATTCAGGTGCTTGAGGTTCTTCATCTTGGAGATGAATCTCGGAACGGTGCCGTTTAGCTGGTTTCCACTCAGATCTAAGTGGGTCAGCTCTGGAATCGACGAGATCGAATCGGGGATTGGACCTGATAGCTTGTTGGAAGCTAAAGAGAGGTTTTTGAGCGAGATTAGGTCGCCGATTCCGTCGGGTATCTCTCCGGAGATCGAATTTGCAGACAAATTTAGGGATTTGAGGTTGGAGAGCAGAGTAATCGAAGTGGGTATTGAGCCTTTGAGCAAATTATCGGATAAATCGATGAATGTGAGATTCGAGTGGAAGGATTTAGGGATGTTCCCGGAGAGATTGGCGTGAGAGATGGTGAGGGAGACGATCTTGTGCATATTCCCGAGGATGACGTAGAGACCGGAGGTGGAGACTGGGACGGAGGAGACGGTGAGGTCAGTGAGGTTAACGAGACGAGCGAGGAAGACTCCTGAGAGGCCGTTACGGCGGCGGAGGAAGGAAGAGACGGCGGAGAAGGAGTGGATTGAGTCAGGGAGACGCGGCGGAGGGGAGAGGGAAGGGCAGTTGAGGAAAGAGAGAGAGGTGAGAGATGTGGAGAGAGCTCTGAGTGCTGTGGAGGAGATGGAGAGATCGGATGAGCAGTTGGTGAAGGAGATGGAGGTGACGAGGCGGAATGGGGAGCCGGCGTCGCAGGTGACGACGGAGGTGGAGGAGGGACGGTGGATGCAGGGATCTTTGGCGGTGGGGATGTTGAGAGATTCGAGGGCTTTGAGCTGTTTTGGGTCTAATGGGGAAGAGGAGGTACGAGGAATGGGAGAGGTGCGAGGAACGGGGGAGATGGTCGGAGAAGGAGTCGGAGAGAGGGAAGGAGCGGCGAATATAGTGGCTGAGAGGAGGAGGAGGAGGAGGAGGAGCAACGGTAATGACCGTGACGGAGGATTCATGGTGAAGAGAGAGAGTGTGATGGTGAAGAGAGAGAGTGTGAGAGAAGGAAGTGTCAGAAGAGAAGAAGAGAAGAAGAGAAGAAGAGAAAGATTGGATTTTTCAAAGATGGGTCATGTGACAGTTGGGACTTGTGTAATTTAGTCTTCTATTTTGGTTTAATTACGGTTCTGACCCTCATCTATTTTTCTTCTTATATTCCTTTTCATTGAACTTTTGTTGCATTAGTAAAACTTTGGTTTGTGGATAGTGATGCTTTTGNTTTTTTTTTTTTTTTTTGAGAACGGTAGTGATGCTTTTGTTGTGCCGTTGTTAATACGTTAATGTAATATGTGTTACCTTTTGAATGTTTTTTTTAACAAATGTAATGGAGAATCTGAAAACATAAAACAAAAGATTGTTTGCGGTAGATCAAATGAATACGAGAGGAGGAAAAAGTGTGAAATGTGTGGTTTGTACGATTGCAAATTTTGTATATTCTATAAGTTTTACAAAAAAATCGTGCAAACTGGTTTTATCGAACGAAATACATCATTAAAAGTTTCTTTTGAAATTTCAAAATGTCAAAAAGTTACTTAAAAAATAAGGGTGATATTCGATTATTCGATTTGGTTAGGAATTTTTCGAGTTTTGGATTTATTGGATTCTAAAAATAGATTCTGTTTGGAAATTAAATTATATTTCGGTTTCGTTTGGTTTAGTTGTTAAAAAGTTGGTTCGGTTTGAATTGGGATTATGTTCGGTTTAGGACAGAACAAAAAAAAATTAATACTGCAGATTTTTAATAAATTTCAATATATTTAACTAAAAATATTAAATTAATAATTGCATTCGGTTAGTTTGATTAATTCAGTTCCATAAAATTTGAATTCGTTTTGGATTTGGTTCAGATAGTTCAGTATAAAAAAATTTATTATGTTTGGTTTAGTTCGCGAATTTTATCCACTCCTGTTACAAAGTATGATAGATAAAACTTTTTAAATTTCGTTTATTATGCTATTTCACCGGATGATCTATGCTCAGGGATTGCGAACGTGTAGTATAAGTCTATTGATTTTACTTTTGTAAAAGAAAGTTCATCGATATTGGTGTCAGTCCAGTCCAGTCCAGTCCTTATGCTGTTATGCATTGAGTGGGGACGACGAATATCATAGAAATCATCTTTCTATTTGTTTTTTTTTTTTTGGGATAAAAAATCATCTTTTTTTCTTTGTAACTCCCATAGAATAAATAAAGTTCGTAAAAGTTATGGTTCAGAACTCAAATTTAGGGAAAAATAATGAATATCATATGTATATTATGATATATCATATGAAGATAAATAAGAAAGCTGAAATCAACTAACTTTTCTGAATAATATTAGTTGTTTAATATAGAAGTGGAAAAAATTGAAGAAAATGAAAGATGTTAGGATTCAGATATGAGCAGTTCTAAAATCTTAAAATTCCTAAAAACACCACAAAATCTAGGGGTTTTAAGTGTTTCTAAAAATTTAGGAAGGGGTAATAAATCATTTAGTAACACACTTTCTAAACTTTTAGAAAAAGTGCAGAGACGTAAAGTTTGTGATATTTTTGGTAATTTTAAAGTAGTGATTTTGGAACTAAATCTTATATTTTGTAGTACTTAATTTTAGAGTATTTAGGAAGGTGTCAAAATACAAAAACTCATTGATTGACCCAAACCAAAAATATATGATGTAACAAAAATATGACCCGGATAAATGGTCATATTTGTTAATTACTTGATTATTTCTTACCATTATTACAATATTTCCTAGAAATGAATTATAATATAATATAGAGATAGACTTGTAAAATTAAAAGAAAATTAGGGTTACCCTACACTGTGACCTTATAAAAACCTTACAACGCCTATTGTCTCAAATTTTCCTCAGCCTTGAAAGCAAATTGTCTCACTCTCTGCCTCTCGAATTTGTCGGAACCAAACTTGTCTAGAATTTTCTCATCCAACAGGTTTGTCTCGATCGCAAAATCGTTGAATAGAAACAAAACCCTGGCTCTTAAATTTTTTTTGATTGATCATTCGTGGTTATAGATGGTTCAGTCTGCGTTGTTGTCGCGGAACAAGGGTTTGGCTGAGCAAGATCTAAGTAAACTGAACGTAGCTGCGCTAAATCCTCTGTCTCCTGAGGTCATTTCTCGCCAAGCCACCATAAATATAGGTTTGAATTTCTTCTTTTCTTCTGCTCTGGGTCTATATATAGTTGATGTAACCATGCATTGAACCTAAACATCTCAGGAACCATTGGGCATGTCGCACACGGAAAGTCGACTATTGTGAAAGCTATTTCTACTGTGCAGACTGTTCGTTTTAAGAACGAATTGGAGCGCAACATCACCATTAAACTTGGATATGCTAATGCCAAGATTTACAAATGTGAGGATAACAAGTGCCCTAGACCAATGTGCTACAAGTGAGTCATGAGTTCCTAGGTCCTTACATTTTGATATATTGTATGCAGCAACTTCTTTATCTGTTAATTCTATCTTAGGTCCTACGGGAGTGGAAAAGAAGACAACCCAAATTGTGATGTCCCTGGATTTGAGAACTGCAAGATGAAACTACTCAGACATGTCTCGTTTGTGGATTGCCCGGTATGACGAGGTTTTTTATATAACCATTGCCTATGTCGACGAGCGAGCTAAAGTCTTTACTTTTGTTTTGTATTCACCAGGGACACGATATTCTCATGGCCACAATGCTCAATGGAGCAGCCATCATGGATGGTGCTCTGCTTCTAATCGCTGCCAATGAGACCTGCCCACAGCCACAAACGGCTGAACATCTTGCTTCTGTTGATATGATGCACCTTAAGCATATCATAATCCTTCAGAACAAGATTGATCTCATTAATGAGAAAGCCGCCGTCGAACAGCATGCTGCCATTCAGAAATTCATAACGGTTTGATCCATTTTTCCTATCTCTGTTCTGTTGTTTGCATTTTCATCACTTGGTTCTCATATTGCTTGATCACATCCTGTTGCAGAACACAAATGCTGAGGATGCCCCTATAGTTCCTGTCTCAGCGCAACTGAAATACAACATCGATGCTGTGTGCGAATACATTGTCAAGAAGATTCCAGTCCCTGAGAGGGATTTTCTGTCACCGCCAAAGATGATAGTGATTCGTTCTTTTGATGTCAATAAACCTGGCTCTGAGGGTAATGATATGAAAGGTGGAGTGGCAGGTGGAAGTATCCTCCGGGTATCTACTTCTCTCTGTGTTCAACTATATTGCTGTCTTGGTGGAACTTGCTTAGTTTATTCCCTGTGATCATCACTTTGTATGGTGTGGTCCAATTAGTTAGCTTATGCATCTCTTTGCTTCTTTTGTTTGTTGTTGTTGTTGCAGGGTGTTTTGAAAGTCAACCAACTAATTGAAGTTCGGCCTGGTATTGTTGGCAAAGATGAGCTTGGAAACCAGAAATGCGTTCCAATTTACTCCCGTATAACTTCACTCTATGCCGAACAGAACGAGCTTCAGTTTGCTGTGCCGGGAGGTCTAATTGGAGTTGGGACAACCATGGACCCTACACTAACGTGTGCTGATAGGTTGGTTGGTCAAGTCCTTGGGGAATTGGGTTCCCTCCCTGAGGTCTTTGTTGAGCTAGAAGTAAGTTTCCAGCTTCTGACGCGTCTGATTGGAGTGAGGACAAAGGAAACAGAGAAGCAAATGAAAGTGTCGAAGCTAACCAAGGGAGAGATACTGATGGTGAACATCGGGTCCATGTCCACGGGAGCTAAGGTTATCGGAGTGAAGAAAGATATGGTGAAAATGCAACTGACGTCTCCCGTGTGCACCACCACAGGAGAGAAGGTGGCTCTAAGCCGCCGTGTCGAAAGGCATTGGCGTCTCATTGGTAGGGGTCAGATTGAGGCTGGAACCACCATCCCCGTTCCTCCTACTCCGACATTCCCATGATAGGATATTTCATGCGTTTATTAGCCTATTCTTCAGCTTCTCTACTGTAAATGTTAGTAAGTAGTGGCTGAGAGAAGGAGGAGTAGTAACGGTAATGACGGTGATAGAGGTTTCATGGTGAAGAGAGAGATAGAAGGAAGTGTCCAAAAGTAAAAGAGAAGAGAAGAAGAGAAAGATTGGATTTTTCAAAGATGGGTCATGTGATAGTTGAGACGTGTAATTTTAGTCTTCTATTTTGGTTTAATTATGACAGTTGAGACTTGTATAATTTTAGTCTTCTATGTTGGTTTAATTACGATTTTGACATTCATCTATTTTTCTTCGTATTCCAGTTCATTGAACTTTTGTTGCATTAGTAAAACTATGGTTTAATTTGTGGATATGCTTTTGTTGTGTTTGTGCCGTTGTAAATACATTAGAAAAATAGATGAATGTCAAAATCATAATGCAACCTTTTGAATTTTTTTGACAAATGTAATGGAGAATCTGTAAAAAGGAAAATAAAAGATTGTTTGCGGTAGATCAAAAAGAATTCGAGAAGAAGAAAAAGTGTAGAATGTGCGGTTTGCGGCTTTGCGCGACTGCAAATTTTGTATATTTTATAAGTTTTACAAAAACAACTAGTACAAATTGGTTTGTTCAAATAAAATAAATTATTAAAAAGGTTGTTTTAAAATGTTAAAAATAAATTTCGGTTCTCGTGTGAGACAGAAGATAAAAATACATAACTTGCGCCTCAAGCAACCATTTGTTTTAATCCTATCAACCAAGCTATATCAAACTAAATGATTAATTCAAATGCAAAAAATCTTGTACTATATAAGATACTAATCTTTATTTACATGAAAAAAAGATATTTACTATTTTTGAATCCATTGATTATACAGTGGAGCTAATTGGTCAAAACACTCCTTAGCATTAAAATGGTTATTACATTTTTTTGTTGACTCAATTAATACATTTTGTGAAAAAATTAACTAAACACAACTAAATATGTTTACAATAAATGAATTATTAACACATTAAAAACTAGATTAAATTCCTACTAGCGTTTTCACAAACATTCAACTATGTTTACCCCAAATTTAACAACACCCAATCTGTAACGTCTCTAAAGATTATAATCTCACATTTTCTTTACTTGATTTTCAATTTATTTAAATTTCCATCAAATTAAAAAAGCTAAAAATATTTAAAAAGAAACAATTAACTTGAACTGTATTAGTAATATATTTAGTAATATCTCTAAAAATCTAAGTTGGATTTCTTTTGTCTTTCTCACAGTAACTAAGTCTAAACTTTGAAATCAATTACTTTTTTTTCCCATACATTCATGTTGAGACATGCTTTCTTTTTTTTTTTAAACACCAAAATGGCAAAGCATTTGAGAGTTAATTAATTAAATAAAATGACACTAATGCTACCAACAAACTCCAAACGTTAGATTTTTTACTAACAAATTAATGGGTGTAGTAAAAACACACATTAATTGTCTTTCTTTCTTCTCCTACATTACAAATACGAGAAAGAACAAAGCAACACACAAAAACGCAAAAAGACTTAAACTTTTTTTTTTGTACTAATTAATTAGTTTTTTTTTCTCCTCTTTTCCCAAAAAAAAAATGGAGAATTTCGTCGACGAGAATAGCTTTGTTCCTCTAAACCAAACCATCTTCACAAGTGATCAAGAACATATGAAAGAAGAAGATTTTCCATTCGAAGTCGTCGACCAATCAAAACCCACAAGCTTTCTTCAAGATTTTCACCATCTTGATCATGATCATCAGTTTGATCATCATCATCATCATCATGGCTCTACATCTTCAAATCCTTTGCTCGGTATCCAAACGACGTCGTCTTGTATCAATAGTGCTCCTTTCGAGCATTGCTCTTACCAAGAAAACATGGCCGACTTTTATGAATCTAAGCCTCATTTGGTGAATCATCATTTCCAAGCTGCAGAAAATCCATACTTCACTCGTAATCATCATCATCAAGATATCAATTTGGTCGATGAACATAATCCTATGGACTTGGAACAAAACAACATGATGATGATGAGGATGATCCCTTTTGATTACCCTCCAACAGAGATCATCAAGCCTGTGAACTTCGTGATGCCAGATGAAGTTTCATGTGTTTCTGCAGATAATGATTGTTACAAAGCGATGAGTTTCAACAATACCAAACCTTTTCTGACAAGAAAGTTGTCGTCATCATCGTCGTCATCATCATGGAAAGGAAATAAAAAATCAACCTTAGTCAAAGGACAATGGACTGCTGAAGAAGACAGGTTCGTTATTAACATAAAGCTTAAAGATCAATACAACATAATCAAGCCAAATTTTTGATGATTATAGAGTCTTGTTAATTAGCACCTCGTAGAATGGCAAAATGATTCCATGAATTATGCATAATCACGATTTACATAAAGTCATTATGCAAGATTACTAACAAATATAATATAGATTGTCAAATTTTGCGAATTTTTAGTTAGAGTATTTGTTTCTAGCTTAATGATTTCGCCGTTCTATTCCTAAATTTGGAAATGTTATCAATCAAAATCATAATGTTTTGGATGATAGGATATTGGTTCAACTTGTGGAGAAATACGGATTGAGGAAATGGTCGCATATCGCTCAAGTGTTACCGGGAAGGATCGGGAAACAATGTAGAGAGAGATGGCATAACCATTTGAGACCAGACATTAAGGTACTAACTAGTAGCTAAGACTCATGTAATGATGATTAAGGAAACTACAGATTTAAATAATGCTGAGAGATTATTAATATATTGTTGCAGAAAGAAACATGGAGTGAAGAAGAAGACAGGGTGTTGATAGAATTCCATAAAGAGATCGGAAACAAATGGGCAGAGATTGCGAAAAGACTCCCTGGAAGAACAGAGAACTCGATCAAGAACCATTGGAACGCGACAAAACGAAGGCAATTCTCAAAGAGAAAGTGTAGATCTAAGTATCCAAGACCATCTCTGCTGCAGGATTACATAAAGAGCTTGAATTTGGGAGTTTTGTCGTCTTCCTCTGTTCCTGCAAGAGGTAGACGCAGAGAGAGTAACAAGAAGAAGGATGTTGCAGTGGCGGTTGAGGAGAAGAAGAAGAAGGAAGAGGAGATTTACGGACAAGACAGGATTGTGCCTGAATGTGTGTTTACTGATGATTTTGGATTCAATGAGAAGCTGCTTGAGGAAGGATGTAGCATTGACTCTTTGCTTGATGACATTCCTCAGCCTGACATTGATGCTTTTGTTCATGGAATCTGATTTTTTTTTCTTTGGTTTCGGTATTTTCTTTTGTTTTGGATTTGGTTTTTTTCATACGAGATTCCGCCAAACCGTTGAGTGAGAAGCCTATATTGACTGGTTTTTTATGGCGGATTTCACCGCCTTTTTCTGTCAAATTTCCACCTCAAAATGTGTTAGTGTGTTTGAGTTTACATTTACAGTTACAAGTTATAAACTTATATAATAATGTGTTTCTTTGAAATGAAATTTTTGTAAATTACTTCCGTTTACGTTTGCAAGCAAAATTATTACACAAAAACATTACTACTTAACTTGTGCATCAAGAAACCACATGAGACTGAACTCACATTGGGGAAAATGTATAAAGTTTTAACAAATGTGGACAACAAAAAAATTACAGATTTCCATTCTTTATAAAGGAAAATATAACATCGTCTCTTAGCAATCGATCAAAAGGCAGTTCTGCGAAAGGGAGGTCGTATCGGTTCTGGAGACGAAAGGATTGATACGAACCCATACAAGAGAAAACACAGAAGCAAGCAAGATAGACCAGAGAACAACAATGGTGGGTGTTCTGTTCTGTCTTCCCATAAGACCTTTAAGGAAAGGATAAAGATGAAGAACGACCCAAAAGGCGAAGAAAACTTTCCCAAACAGAGGTCCCCAAGCTTCATAACCTTTGTTTAAAGCATCAGAGAATCCAGCAACGACTCCAACCAAGTTCACTATGAGAAGTGTTGTCGGAGGGATCAAGAGTGTTGTCCATTTGACAATGTAAAGCTCACCGAATTCTAAATCTTCTGCGGTTTTCGATGTGACAGTGAAATTTGTGTCGAGACCGGCGAGCATTTTGAGGAATCCTTGGAAAACGGCGAATAGATGAGCTGAGACACCTCCAATTACCCAAAACTGCTCATTTCTCCACAAGTCTTCGATGCTCACTCCGCTCCATCGAAGCTCGAGGACGCTAGTTAAGATGATTGATATGAAGAGACCTAGAAACAGCATGCTTGCTAGGTTTGATAGCTGCAATAAAAAACAGCAACAACAAGATCAGTTGATAATTTTTCCAAACCGAACTGGAAAGAAGTTTGGCCTGAAATCGATAAATTGAGTTAGAAAAGTTACCGTTGGGATGATGAATTTGCCGGTAAGAAGGCAAATGGCAGGAAGAGTACAGTAAGCAACAAGGGGCAAGGACGTGAAGGGATAAACAATGGTGTTTACATAAGCCATTCTCTGGAGCCACTTGAGGCGGCCTCCGCTGCAACCATACCAGAGAGGACAATGCCGGCTAAGGAAAATCTCGACCGACCCAAGAGCCCAACGCAGAACCTGGTGAAGCCTATCTGATAGATTGATAGGAGCAGATCCTTTAAAAGCCGGTCTTAATGGCATACAGTAAATCGACCTCCATCCACGGCAATGCATCTTGAAACCCGTCAAGATATCCTCTGTAATTGATCCGTAAATCCATCCGATCTGCAAAAACAGAGTTAAAGATTATGACTTTATTCACAAGAAATAGTAAAGTTGAAAACTTTGACAGTAAAGTTAAGAACTTTGATTTTGGAAAAACAATTACTTCTTTTCCCCATTCGGTTTTCTCTTCGTATCCGCAGCTAATGACATGAATAGCTTCTTTGATGAGCGTTGATGGGTTTACAGAGTCAGGAACGCCCCCATTCTCCATAAGAGTAGACTCAATGAAAACCGCAGAGAGACCAAAGGTTTTCTCAAAGCTTGTTTGCGAAATCAGCATCGATCTCTCGTACTCATCGTAGTTTTCAAGGTCTCCGAGGTTGAAGATTGCAGCATCGAGTTCTTCTCGCTTTGCGTCTTTGTAAATCTCAGAAGGATCTTGGGCTGGTTTCTTCTTGGTTGGACAGCAGCAACAAGACGAGGAAGAAGATTGCGGTAAAGTCCTCGGTTTAGAAGGAGGACTATATCCGTAAAGTGCTTGTCTTCTAAAGACACAACCGGTACCAACATAAACCGGACCTTGAATCCCATCAAGCCCTCTCATATTAACCTGAAATCAAAGTCACAAGAAATCAGGGAAAGCCTAAGACTTGCTTGAATTTATGAGCAAATGAGTTTGAGTTTTGCGCTAAATTACATCGAAGAAAACTATGTTCCGGTTAGCATATCGATCACTCTTGTCGATTCCATCAAACCTCTGTGGGAATTGAACATAGCAGACATCTTGACCAACAATTGGATCCATTAAAAAGCACATTGCTTCACGGACGGCTTTACTGTTGTTTACGTAGTGATCACAATCAAGGTTAAGAATGAATGGAGCATTCGTTAAAACCGCAGAAACCCTCACCTACAAAGTACAAACTCATTAGGATTGTGTCACGTCACAAGATTTAGTATTAAGTTTTCAATTAAAAGAGAAGGAAAATTCGAAGTTTTTACCAATGCATTCTCTGCCCCGGCCTTCTTGTGATGCTGATATCCAGGTCTCTTCTCTCTAGAGACGTAAACTAATCTTGGAAGTTCGTTTCCTTCAATGTCACGAGCTCCGCTATATCCAAGAAAAACCTGCAAGAAAGAAGATAAAAGATTCAGAAGAAAACTCTACTAGTATCTTCTTAAGACATGTTTGAAAAAGGAAGACACAATCATAGGTAAAGAAAAGGCAGAGCCTTTCAGGTCCAAATGTTTTAGATAGCACACCTGAATCATCCCGGGATGGTCACGAGTATTGTTTCCGGGCCAAGAGGTTCCATCTTGCATTGTCCATCCTTCTTCTGGTGTTTTTTGAGCCTTGGCCACTAAAGCATTCATTCTGATTTTGAACTCCTCGTAATCTCTCTACAACACGAGATATATATCAGAGATAAGTTTTCGATTTCAGTTATCGGAAAATGTTATGAGCTAAATAGAGGATTTTTAAATCCCTGCTTACTTACTTTCATGGCTCTACGTTCTTTAACGAAGGAAGGTTGAACTTTATCCCTCAAGTAATCGATTTTAAGCGAGAAGTAGAACTCGGGAGCTCGTGGCTCGATTGAGTACTTTTTGCAGAAAGGTACCCATTTCCTAGCAAAATCTGCTGTCTCAACCAAAGACTCAAATGAAAGCATTGCAGCACCATCATCAGATACATAGCAAGACACTTTATCCACCGGATAATCCAGCGCGAGGATCGAAAGAACCGTGTTTGCAGTGATCAAAGGTGGCTCCTTTAATGGATCTACTGTACTAACAAAGAAATCCACAGCTGCAAGCTGCGATTGCTCGCCTTCTCTTTCGAATCTGCAAAAGTTTTTGACAATGATTTCATGAGACTTGAAGCTTTGTACAACACTGAGCAATATAATGGTTCTGAAAGATTTGAACCTTGCAGATAACCGATCAATGTAAGTTTCTCGGTTAATAGGAGACCATTTAGGGAACTGATCCAACACCCATGAAAATGCAAACCAGATCTCACATATCACAGATGTTAGCCATAGACCATAAGCACTATCGACAGGATGCGTGATACGGTAGTTGAAAAACAGAGCCAAGATGATCAACCGCATGATGATAACGATTCTGTATGAAGTTATCTTTGTCCTCGGGATAGGAATCACAACCGAAAGCACGTCTGTAGCAGCAGCCTCTGTGTTCCTGAGCAAAAAAAAAATGGGCATAGACCAACAATTACCTCAAAAGTCTCAAAACTTTCTAGTGAATCCACTCCTTCAAAATCATTTGACCAAAGCATAACAACATGTTAACCGTATATTCGATTTGTGCGAGGATGTGCTTACGGTGGCATATCTTCCATGTGCTGCTGGGGAGGAATCTGAGACTCATGGTCTTCAGCTTTTGTTGCCTTTGCATCTTTCTTCTTCTTCTTGCTCTTCTTGTCTTTCCAGCTCTCAACTCTGTTCTTCCATATCGGGTTCCCATATTCATCATTTAGTTCTTCAACAAGAAATCACAAATCCCCAAGTTAGTTAAACAATTAACCTCACCAAAAGTTTAAAAATTTGGGTTTGTTTCTTAGTTTTTACCACTGTCTATTGTGGAGACTGTGCTTATATGTCTAGCATGAATTCCAGAATCCTGCAAAAATCAAGAAAAATAAATCAAATCCGTTTTGCAAATCTAATTAAGACATAAAAAAAACAACTAATCTTAGCACACACCTGAGGAGTGTTCTTGATGTGTGTTGCAATGGTGGATTGACTTTTAGATGTCTTTGTGTCAACATCATCAAGCACATTCTCTGAGAAAGAAAAAAAAAACCCCCAAATTATAAATACCCTTTTAACCAAAAAATTGCAACTTTTGGACAAATATTGCAAATTTATGAAAACCCATTTTGCAGAAATCGGATATACCATCGTAGGGATTGCCGCAACGCAAGCAGATTCTTCGACCTTCTTTGAATTCATACTCGAGACAAGCTTTGCAGATCGGGAAACTACACTCATGGCAAGCCACGAAGAACTCTCCGTTTGGTTTCACACCAATCTCCTCGCCGCAAGTGTTGCAGACCGGAGACTTAGACTCCATCATCTTCGAGGAGAGAGAGATAGGAAAAAACCCTAATTAAGGATTGAGATTTGGTTGGGAAACGAGTTTGAGAAGCCATGGAGGTTTTGTAAGAGGGGGAAAAAGGGAGATTTTTGGATTAAAAAAAGTTTGGTGAATGGTGAAAAATCGGAAGTTGAGAAGTTTCTTTCGAAGGCTAGCTAGCACAAGACTCTGGCAAGAAGAAGATTTTTGCGGGAAAGTGAAGGAAAGTATTCAGTTGAGTAGTGACACATAATCCTTCTGTCTCTAACCATCGGCAGATATTTGCTTGCCTCCTAAGCGTCACCATACTTTCTCCATCAAGTCAACATTAAAAATAATAATTAGCATATAAAATTGGGTCCATTTACTATATGAAAATAAATGTTTTTTTTTAGTAAAATAACAATTTGTTAAGTTGTTATTAGCAAATTACAAATACGAAAAAGGGTCAATCATTTTTCTTAATATGACAAAATATTGAATTTTCATTGTTTAATTACAAAAAAAAAAATACGTTGTCAATTGGTGTAATATCTATATAAAGTTTTGAGCTTTAGTGGCTGACCAAAAATAAAGATCTTTAGTATGACTTCTCTGTTCATTGACGTCTTTTACATGCTTCTATTCTACATTTTCAATGTTACAACAAAAAACAATCTACAAATTTAACCGATCTGGTCTTTACATATTCTCACATCTCAATTTCCTCTGGTCTACTGTCTCAAATCAAGCCATCGAGCACAAATGCAGCAGAACCATCCCCCAAAACCGACCAAACCGCTTCTGTCTTTGCTCAGATGAGCTTTATGGTTGAAGAACTCTAAAGTTAACAAAGTCTTGGTTTTCTACGTCTCTGTGGAAACAACTCTCTGTGACATTTCTAAGCTCGACCAAGAAGAAGATTGTGAGCTCCTATAGGAAACAAGATAGATGATGAAACTGATGTATGCGACTATTCCAGCAAAAACCAGAAACCCAACAAGAAATCCTTTCACTTCAGCCATGAAGAAATCCAGAAGAAGATACCCATTTATCATCATCACAAACACCGCCACAGTCCACGCTAGCTTCTGCAAAGATCCAACTAACTCGTTACAATCGAAAAGCACATTACAGCAAAGAGAGATGAAAAAATGAGCTTACCTCAAGCGAAGGTCCGATCTTGAAGACACCCATGATATGTTCTTTAGAAACCATAGTCAAAAGAGGAATAATCGCAAAAGGAATCTGCATCGACTGAAGAATGTTAAGCCACTCGTTAAGAACATCGAGAGAGCCCTCGGATGTGTTAAACATAACAGCAACCATCATAGTAGGCACAATCGCAAAGCTTCTTGTTATAAAAGCTGATAGCCATTGCTCCATCTGAAGATCTAAGAACCCTTCCATTATAAACTGTCCAGCGTAAGTCCCGGTTATCGTACTGCTTTGTCCAGCAGCTAGTAAACCGATCCCCCAAATGTAAAGTATCGGAAAAACCCCACCACCATATTTCTCCTGTAGGTAATGTCCCGCGTTAACCAGTCCTATACTATCAGCTTGTTTGGTTCCATAAAACCCTTTAGCGAAAACCGCTGTTACAAACAGATTGATCATGAACGAGACAAAAAGCGCGGCCGATGATTCGATATTGTAGTAGTTAAGAGCTTCCTGAACTCTGTTTATCTCCTTTGGGTTTGTCTTCCTCGACTGCACTAATGCGGAATGCAAGAACACATTGTGAGGCGTTATTACGCATCCCACGACTCCAACAGCTTGTCTGATCGTCTTTGATCCGAGTTTTGGAACAAGAATGCCTTTCAAGTCATCAGATAAAAGCAAATCAAGAATTGGTATCAATAAGAGACAATGCCTCATTTTAAAATAGACTTTGTGTTTTCTTAAGTACCTATGATTAGTTCTTCACCGCTCGGCTTAGTTTCATTGAACATCCAAGCAAACGAAAGAGCCATTGTCGCAATCAGAACCGCGAAAAGACCTTCTAGTTTCCTCATTCCACACTTCTCTAGATATGAAATCAAGAAGCTGTTTTCACAAGATACGAAAATCCACAGAGAATCATTAAACGGAAGTATCTGATTCTTTCAGAGATATTTCAAATTGAATGAAAACAATCCAATCCCTTTAATTTTGATTACATTTCCTCAATTCTCCACAATTTCTCCAGATACGGACGAAATTAAGAAGCTATTTCACAAGAATCACCAATTTTGAAACTGATTTGCTTACCAATCAAACGACGTGATGATAACACCGAGCCAAATAGGTAAAAAACCTCGTGTCAAGATCTGAAGAGCGATTGCGCTTCCGATGACTTCCTGAATATCAGCTCCGATGAGAGCAACCTCCGCCATGAACCAAAGCAGGATTCGCGCCAACGATGGGTACTCGTTTCGGCAGATCTCCGCCAGATGCCGACCCGTCGCGACACCAATCCGAGCCGAGAGAAGCTGTATCAGAAGTCCCATCAGCGTCGCCCATAGAAGTAGCCATAGAAGCGAGTACCCAGCCACAGCTCCGGCTTGTAAATCCCCTTCGATGTTTCCTGGATCTAGAAACGCTATGCTCATGAGAAACCCAGGTCCGGTGAATTTCCATAGCTTCGCCCACGAGAACGGAGGAACCGAATCTAATGCGTTGTTTCCGTCTTCTTCTACGGTTAGGACCCGATTCTCCGATGGCTCCGCCGGCGATTCGCGGCGCTCGTCAGAGTTCGGCTGAGAGGTTTCTGGAAGTAAGAGACTTTTGAATTCGCCGTTACTGTCGTTAGGTTGCTTAGGGCTATTTACTTGGCGGGAAACGGTAGAATCCGTCATCATAGTAACGGAATATTCTTTCGGCGTTACTGACGACGTGATTTTTTTACGGTAAAGAGATTACATGGATTTTTTACATATTAAAAGTCAAGAAAAGTCAAATGACAAAACAAAACAAAAATTGATTTTCTAAAAATGAATTATAAATGTTGTCAAGAGATTCTATTATTAGAGGCTGAATCGTGAACTAACTATTTTTTCGATGATCAAGAATTTAGGATTTTGAAATTTTTTTCCCCTAAATTGATATAACAAAATAAGTTGTTGTCTTCAAGAATTAGCAGACATGCAGAATAAATATTGGTTTAGAGATTTTCGGATAGTAGAGAAAACAAGTTGAACAAACCATAGACCGGAACCGGTTAAATTACAAAATCCCTTAACCGGTACAGAATCAGACCAAAGCTAAGCAATTTTCAAGCAAGCAAAACAAAGCATAACATAGATTGTTTCCTAAAAAAAGCAAACATGTTCAAAAGAATTTTGAATGTAAAAAAAAACCAATCTTAGCTTGAGGACACAGACCAAATCCCTCAATCTGCAAGAAACTAACAAGTCTTTAGTTCGAGCAGCAACCGGTTTTCTTCACAGCGGAAACATCGACATCGATCTTCTCTCCTTTCGAAGGAACATTACCCGAGTTTGAATCTTCACCAGCCTCCATTGCTTTCTTGCTCACAACATGGTAAATCTGAGTGAGTACTTCAGAAAACGCGTTCTCAACGTTGGTAGCTTCAAGAGCTGAAGTTTCCATGAAGTAGAGTGATTCATTCTCTGCAAAAGATTTAGCATCTTCGGTTTGGACCGCCACAAGATGGCGAAGATCGGATTTGTTTCCCACAAGCATCACTACTATGTTTGGGTCGGTATGGTCACGGAGTTCCTTTAGCCATCTCTCAACGTTTTCAAATGTGGAGTGTCGTGTTACATCATAGACAAGAAGCGCCCCAACAGCTCCTCGGTAGTATGCACTAGTGATTGCTCGGTACCTAAAAATGGCGAAAAAGAAAATAGAGAATGAAAATCCCATTAACATTAAGAAGAACCAAAACTGAAGGGAGACTTGAAGGCAATAATCTTCTCTACTAACTAAGGAGGCGAGTATGATACATGGAAGTGAAGTTACACCAAACGATACTAAGCACTCATTGGTCAAAGTACTCAGCAAAACAACGTTATGTTCTACAAAACTGATACCTTTAATCATAATCACTGGCTAACACACAAAGACAATGTATCCTTCATCTCCGGTGTTTCTACTGCATTTCAAGATAAGTTGGTCCTAAGATCTACTACCACAGATCTAATGAAACTTTGAGCTTGCTTAAGCTCTTTAGGCAATTGAACAAACCCATAAATGTCAGAGTTTCCACTGATCTACACAGCAAAGGCTTAAGCTCTTTTGGCAATTGAACAAACCCATAAATTGTTTGCTTAACCTAAGAATTTAGTTCCCGAGAACTTAAAACCGAGAGAAATTATCCTTAATCTACAATCTAAAGGCCAAGACCTAAACCCAGATCGAGAAATGAAGAAATGAACAATTTAAGAAGAGGAAAATCAAAGAGACACCACAAACCTTTCTTGACCAGCAGTATCCCAAATCTGGGCTTTGATGACTTTTTCATTAACATTCAAGCTACGAGTCGCGAACTCGACGCCGATCGTGGATTTAGACTCGAGGCTAAACTCGTTCCTGGTGAATCGAGAGAGCAAATTGGACTTTCCAACACCTGAATCACCGATCAGAACCACCTTGAAAAGGTAATCATAATCATCATCTGCTCTGTAACCCGCCATTAACACTGCTCAGAAAGCTGCACACTTCAACGGAGAAAGGAAAATCCCGAATTGCTCTTTGGTCGGAGAAATTGAATAGATATAGAACTAAAAATTTGCGCTTATTTCACGAAAGAAGCTTCACTTCGATTTTTGCTTTTTTTTCTTGCTTCTTTTTCTCTTTAGATTCAAAAAATTTTCCCAGATTTCCCAGAAAGACACAGACTTTGAAAAAATAGGGCAAGACTGGTGTCTTTCTGGCTGGACCACAATTACTGAAAGATTTGGGGAAATTTTTTGAAAATGCAATGACCAAAAAGCCCTTCTTTCGTTCGTCTGTACTGTAGCTTTTTACACTGAAACTAACTAGGGGTATCTGCGACATTCCGTTCATTTTTTTGAATGTATATTGTAAATGCTTTCATTTTCTTGAAAAAGTCACAAAGTGGTGGTGGTCATGTTTTACATTGGCAAAGGGCGATAATTTAGCCACTCTCAACTTCAAAATTTAAACAAGTTTTTATTTGCAATATACTAATATTTGTTTTTTTTTTTTTTTTTTTTAATTTTTTTTGTCAACGATACTCCATTCAATAAATCAATGTTGCTCGATCGGAATGTCGCCTCTGGAAGCTATCCGAACCGACTCATTATGACTTACATGGGAAAAAAAAACGCCTCGTGCTCTAGCCCCTTTGGCAAGGGAGTCGGCACGGAAATTAAATTTCCTAGGTATTAAGGCTAGAGAGAATATATCGAAGGATGATCTAAGCGACTCAAAATAGTCTAACTCTGATGTAAACCCCGGCCAGTCCTGTGGATCCTCTATCATATGAATCAAGTTCGAACAGTCCATCTCGACTCTCACAGAGAGGTATCCCCTATCTCTCAAGCATGCCATTGCCCATAGTAGTCCATCAAGTTCTGCATGTAGTGGTGATAAACTTCTTCTGCATCTTTGTGCTCCAAAGCTTTCCAATCTTGTGACATCTTGGAGATACCACCCAAGACCGCTCGTCGGTCCATGATCGATCCAAGAGGCATCAATACGGCACAACGGGGTAAGGGGGCTTACTGGGGGAGCATCCTCTTCGTCTCTTAGTCGTAGGTTCTCTTCTTCCTCTACCGTTTCCTCTGTGTCTCCGCTATTTGCGCATCTCCAACTTTCTGCCTCTATAGTGGCTAGTTGGAGTGTCTTCATTGGAGAGAATTCCTTCCCATTGAAGACTTTCTCATTTTTCGCCTTCCAAATATACCATAAAATCCAAGGATATGTATTTCTTTGTGGGTCAGGGATACCCAACTCTTTTGTCCTCCAGAATAGGAAGTCCATATTTCTGTATAAGGATGTACTCGGGAAGCAACCCGGAAGGGACGGAAAGTCCGAAAGAGCCCATACTTGTAAGGCAGGGGGACATTCAAAAAGAAGATGGTTTATTGTTTCCTCCAGTGCGCCACATCTGGGACAGCTCTTATCCGTTCCTAAGTGACGGAAAGCAAGGCGTTGGCAGGTAACCACACACCCGGAAAGTGTCTGCCACATGAAGTGTTTTAGTTTTCTAGCAGTTTGGGTCTTCCACACTTGACTTTTTAGACAGGTGATGCTTGGTTCCAAAACTTCTCTAGTTGTTCCAACAATGTTTCTTCTTCTAGTCAGATCATATCCTAACTTTACCGTATAGATCCGTGATTTAGTATGGTTCCAAGCATAACCGTCCAATGTAAATAGGCGACTAGGTCTCAACCCTAGGATGAGGGGGATGTCCTCGGGTTGGAATGATCGTCGAAGGGCTTGTTCGTTCCATTCTCTTGTATCTTGTAGGATCAGGTTATGTACGAGGAGGGTTGGATCTCTGAAACCTATATGGTTCAAACCTCTTGGGGGACGGGCCTGGCTATCTGGGACCCATTGTTCGCACCAGACCCTGGTATTGAAGCCCGATCCAATGGTTTTTCGAAGCCCTTGTCTCAGTGTATGTCTTGCAGCCATGATGCTACGCCACCCAAACGATGGGGAATATACCTCCCTTTCTTCCAAGGGGTTAGATTGTCTAAAGTATCTCCCACGTAGTACTCTAGCAAGCAGAGATGATGGGAACTGAAGGAGGCGCCAGAGCTGTTTAGCGAGGAGGGCTAGATTGAAATCTCGAATGTCTCTAAACCCCAAGCCACCCAATTTTTGGGGAATGCATATTTTTTTCCAAGCTATCCAGTGTAGACCCCTACTCTCCAGTTTGGAGCTCCACCAGAAGTCTGAGATAGCATTCTTTAGTTTGGTTGTCGTGCCTTGTGGAAGTAGATAGCACGACATTACATATGTCGGAAGTGCTTGTGCCACTGACTTGATTAAAACCTCTTTCCCTCCTTTGGATAGGAATTTAGCATATTAACTTTTTTTGTAGCATTTTAAAATACAATAAACAAACGGATCCACAAAAACTCTACAACGGTCCGCATTATAAAGATTTACGATAGACGGTTCTCCTTATACTATGTTATAGTAAACAATTTTACCTTTAACACACGAAATCACGAACAATTCTACCTGTAAGTCTGTAACACATTGCATAAGAGACTTTTGAGAAACTTACTTTCAATAATCTACCACAATTCATATTTTCTAAAATTTAAACTCTAGATTTGGTAGAAAAGTATTAATTAACTATTGAGTAGCCACTCAACCAAGGGAACTTTCACATACTAATATCTGTTTAAAATAAATTTTTGGCATTTTGTATAGTAAAGAAAGTGTACTATCTGGATTTTGTATAGTAAGGAAAACCCAATGGGTTCAAATACAATTCAAGTCCATATCTTTTAAATTTGATATTTTTTAGTACATGTTTTTTTTTTAAATTCCTTTATACTTAGGTTAGCAAATACACATTTGCCATGTGAAATAGGTCAATGATTCTTGGAAAATAAAAAAGAGAGCTCAATGATTTGTACTGTATTCCAAAAACAACGCATCTTTCTATCCGCAAGAAACCAAAAAAGAGAGAAAGAAACAGAAAAATGTTATGTGCTCCTCTCCACTCATCCTCCATTATTTGCAAAAAAAAAATCCATTATTTTGTCATTACCATAAAAGTCTCCATCAAACCTTTCCTCATGAAATTGAAACCCTCCAATCAAAAAGTTTCAGTTTTGTCATAGTTTTCAAATAGAGAATGTCTGAATCTCCACCTCCATCTCCATCTTCTTCATCTTCCTCTGTTTTAACTCAGAACGTACCAAAACCAGTTTCAGACAAACTTCTTTATAAGTACATTGACGTGTCCGAGTTTGAATTCGATTATCAGAAAAGCGGAATCTGGTCTCCACCGTTTCAACGCACCGCTTTTCTTACACCGCAAGGCACAATTCTCACCGACAAAGAAATGGCAGAGAAATTCGAGAATCTTCTAGAACCTCCACGGATCAAAAGGTACAATCTTTATTGTTGTCGTTGATTATTAAGCTTTGTAATTTGTATACTCTCATCTACAATGTACCAACCCGTATAGATGGAATATACAAATTTTTTTTTTTAACACTGCATAAGATTTTTCAGACGAAAGAAACAAAAACAGAAAAGTTACAAAAGTAGATGAAACCTGGTTTTAAACTGAAACAGTGCTCTGTTCCAAAGCTTCTTTACCGGTTATTCCATCTTTCAAGTTCTTGAAATATTCATTGTAGTCTTTCTCTGGTGGAGGGTTCTCAGGATCTACCGTGAAAGGTTCGCTAAACGGAACCGTACTTTTAACCTTAAAACAAACAAACAAGACATAAAATAGCTCAAATGAGAAATTAAACATCGAAGAAAAGCCCGAAAAAATCAAAACTTGATTTTATCTAACCTCGAATGTCTTGTTTAGAGCAGACGGGCTTTCTAAAGCAGCGATGCATATACGTGCTACTTCGTCTCTCGATACCTTCCCCTATATAAAGGTGAAGTTGGTTAGGTTAGTTAAAATTAAATGAGTTTTGGTTTCAAGGGGAAGCAACATTGAAATACCGTAATGTTGTCTCCTTGATCGAATATGAGATCAGCTCCTGCAGGCTCTTCTGTTAATGCACAAGGCCTTACAATCGCATATGGAATCCCGCTTTCGCGTATCAGATCCTCTCCCTGTTCATAAAAAAGAGCTTAAAAATCTTTATGAAAATGACTTCTCCAATTTGCAGCTAAGAAAGAGAGAATAAAGAGACAAACCTTCAACTTGTAAGTGAGAATGAAATCAAGCTCCTTGTTTAATCTCACAGCCGGAGGTTGTTTGCTTAGATCCAAACCGGGTCTCTCTGGTCGGGTTACTCCCGCAGAGCCAACATGAACAAACCTGTAACCATAAGTAACAAGATTCCAATTCAGCATTTAGTGAAGAGTTCGGTTTCTAAAGAGTAAGAAACTAAATCAGACCTTGGAGTTACAGGCTCTTGAATATATGCTCGAATGCTCGATAGAGGAAGCTCGAATGGTCCTTCTTTGAAAGTTGGGTTAAGCTTACCGTCATACTCAAATTTGCTAAACATTAGCTGAAAAACAAACAAATTGAAACAACCTAGGAGGGAAAGTTTAAGATGGTTGATCTTGATAGAAGAAAAAAACTAAACCTGCAGTGAAATGATACTGCCTGGATTAAAAGGCGGTGCATCTGACTTTGTCCGTGCACGAAATACAGGTCTTAAAGACGAGAAAGGTAAGCGTACCTACGATTTTGATAAAACATAAAATTGTTATTGATATACCCACAAAAGTAGATAAAGAATAACTGACAAAAGTAAATTTTACTCACAGATTGCCATTGGCCTGGTGAAGTGTCGAAACTAGCAGTGTAACCAACAGTATCCCAATCTTGGCTTGTCCGGACAATAAGCTTGTAACGGAGTCCATCACCTTTTAGTCGTAGCTCTAGACCATCATATGCAGAGAGATTCTCGGCCTGGGGAAAGTTCTGGGAGAATATTGCAAAGACTCATATGCTTCAATAAGATAACAAAGGATAAGGGAGATTTGGAAAATTCTGACACAAAATCGTACCCTTTACCTTCGTTCGAACACTAGTAAATCCGCCATTATTCGTTGTTGAAACAATTCCTAACAAAACATGTTATGTGTAAATAAGTAACAGCCCAAGAGAATAAAAAAAACGGCAAATAGAGTTGTTATATTATCAAACCTTTGAAAATCCCGGTCGGTCCACCGTTTTCACCACCGGTTAGATCTACTAGGAAAGAACTTTCGCTGACACCACCCATTACAACATCATCCAAAGCCCCCCAAGGTAGATCTTTAAACGTGTTATCTATACAGATACATCGGTAAAAACCTTTTAAAAAAATGGCCATGTCAAGTTAAAACTTAAAAGCCTAATCAAGTTACTTGACTCAACTTACCCCCAACACCGAAAAGAAGCTTCCCATTCTCAAGTCCAACACCGTCTTTAACAGCATTGATCAAGTTCTTCATTCCAACATATTCCACTAACTCGGGAGAGTCGCCTTTTATCTGTGTATCACCACCACAATCTATGGGTTTTAGTTTTGTTGTACATTGTCATTGACCACTGAATTTCCAACGAAAAACTCAATAATGCTCTTTTAGTCACATTACCTCTGGCTCGAAGAACCTGACTCCCTGCGTTAAAACCCATATCCAAAAACCATCATTTCTCAAGGCTAGAATATACAGCTTAAAGAAAATTTAATTCTGGAAAATTCACCTACCTGATTGTATTTTTGTCTCTCAGGTGTATCTCCTTCCTTTGGACCGACTATAACAGAAACAGCATTGATCACTTTCCTCACTCCTTTGAACTTTTCAGGAACCAATGTATTCTCCTTCGTAATATCTGCAACAATCTGAAAACATTCAAAAATATGCAGATAGTCATCAATGATCTGATAGCTATAAAGAAACCAAGAAAAGAAAAAAATGTGGAAAGTTTCCGTGGAAATTCTCACCAAGTCAATGTCAGGTCCTAACATCTTCCGAGCCTTCTCTTCATTTCTAACCTGTGGAAATTTCACAAAAAGTTAAAGACTTTGCCCACATTTTTCAGAAGATCGAGAAACCTATCGGAAGGGTTAGTACCAATGCTTTAACAGGCAAGCCTCTCTTCCTCAAGATATCAACTACTCTTCTTCCTACACCACCAGTACCTCCAGCCACAAGTACGATTCCAGAAGTTTCCATTTCATTAACCCGTTCCTCCGTTGATCCGTTGGTAAGTTTCTCAAACACTGATGAAACAAACTTCACAAGCAAAACGAAAAAACAACCAATTACTAAACTTTTATAAACCTCAATAAGAATCAAACTCTCGTATATGATATACCTTTAGAGGAGACGGTGGTCCGTTGAAGAAGTACAATGTTTTGATGAATCTACCAAAGTCCCAACCTTGTGACCCCGATTGGGCAGTGACCCGTTTTCTAAATGATCTTAGACTGACAGAATGTGAAGCTTGTTGGTGACGAAGACGTCGGCTTCTATCGTCAAGTTGAAGAAACGGTTTAGGAAGTGAAGTGTAGTTAGAGAACTTTGCATCAATACTTGATGAAGAACCCTGCAAACACACAGTTTTTTTTTCCCCAAGTAAACACAAAAGTGATAGCAAAAGTTTGGAATTTAGATTCGTTACACAACAGTTTAGCCTAAATTTGCAGCCACCAAATTGCAGAATTTTCAGAGGAATATAAGATGAAGGAACAAAGAGACTATAGGAAGAATAATTTAAGTAACCTGAAGGTTGTTGATGATGGAAGGAGATAACGGCGATGAAAGCTTGAGAGAAGAAGAAAGTTTCATTTTGTAAAATTCCAACTCTCGGAAGATTTGCCTGAGGGATTTTGTGCTGTGAATCGAAAGGCGATTGTAGACCACACACGTGGGAAACAAAAGAGCCACTACATTACACGACATCGTTTACTCCTAACAAAATAACATTTTATAAAAATGTTTGCGTCTGCCGGGAGTCGAACCCGGGTCTATTGCTTGGAAGGCAATTATCCTAACCGTTGGACTACAGACGCTTCTGTCGTCAAAAAGACAATGAAAAGCTTTAAACTAATTTAATGTCAATTTTTTATTCCACAAATATTAGTATTAAGCTTTTTTTTTTCTGCTGTCCTGTGGTAATATGACTTGGGAAGATATTTTACGCCAAAATTTTGTTTCAAGATCTCAAAAGATTACCTAGTGAAAATTTCTGTAAAAATTATTTATGGTGTGTGATTAAATTGACTAATTATTCTCTATAGGCTATAGCGAACCTTCATTAATTTGACCAGAAGATTAAGCTTTTTTCTAATGATTATAAACGATATATTCTTTCTTCTCCTGTGTTTGTCTCTGTATTTGCATTGGTTACTTAGCTTAATCAGCTTTTGACTTTTATTTAGCCTCGTAATTTGGGTTTTTACTAACATTACAGAGAAGAACATGTGGGGAACAACTTGTTCTGTATGTGTAGTTTTGCTTACAAGTCAAGACGTGAGAGACTGACACGTGGAGCCGAGCAATGACTCGCCGCAAAGTAGCAATGGTGGGCACGTGATCAAAGAATGCTAGGTCTACATAAAGAGGATCTAATCCACTTTTAAAGTTTGATAAAGATAGTCAAATACATTAACTGTTAAGATCTAAATCATACATAATTGGATATAGACATTTTGTTTGTTTGGTTTTTGACATTTGTCTACGCCATATAGGGTTTATAACAAAGTAATCCTGAGTTTTATATATAGATAAAAGATTGTCTTCTCGACTCTTACAAGTTCCAAGTGTTAAAGCATCAGTTTGGGCTCGAGAATCGAAATACTTTCCAGAATAAAGCGTTAAGTTAACGTGTCAGAGATGTCTATTTGAAGTCACTTTTTACTTCATTGGGTTTCGGAACTACAAAAACCCATGTTAGGTGCTATTTCTTTCATAAACTCCTCCCTTCATTTTCAAAATATGTAATTCAACCCCCACAACAAAACTTAGGCGAAACCTATAACATATTTACTTGAAAAATATTCCAAATTTGCATGTCATTTTTTTTTTTTTTAATCGTAAATTAAGATGGACATCGACATGCCAAAATACATTTGTTTCATTGTTGGAACTTCGTGAGACCTCTTCTAACTTCTAAGCGGAAATTGAACGAGAGGTCTAGCTAGAGCCAATCTCTTTTAGAAAAATACATCGAAACGTTAGTAGACTAAAATCCACTTGATTTATATCTGCATCCCCTCACCCAATAAAATTCATTGAAAACCAGAGAATGTCAGTAACAAAACAGAGCAAAGAAAACGAAAACAGAGCACAACCAAAAAGAATTAAACAAACAGCACCACGCTACAAGGGCATGTGTCAAAGATGAAGAGGACTGCTCGAGGATGTCTCCATTTTATCCTTTTTCTTTTGAATATAGATAAGTAGATAACATCGTAATTCAGGATGTTGTTCAATACAAATCTTCGTTCACGAGCCTTGCCGATTCTCAACTTTTTACCAAGTAGTTGAGAAATTTAAAGTATCCACACTAGCTTTACCCATTTGTCTCTATATAATAAATATTAATATATGCAATGCAACCAGAAATAAATGTTAACATCGTTATAAAGTATAAACAAATACACAGAAGAGGTCAATAGTGATGTGACTTATATCTCTCACCTAGCTTTTGTATAACTGCGAGATAACATAAGTTTTTGTCTTTCGGGACCATCCTAATGTTTCACTTAGAATGTGATTTTGGTACCGAAAAAATTGTAACACCAAGTTAGTTCGTCAACTACACACACACAAGATTTGGCCATATGATTTAGAGAATAAGAGATATTTTAGATGATTAATTAGTATGTAGTTAAACCGCTTATATGTTAAACAAGATGGCATATTTGACCAGTTTGGATATATATATAAATAGATCGGTTCAAAATAGAAGAGAATTTTTTCAGGTGCCTAGAAATTAAATTTGATACTTTTGTCCATGAATAAAATGCCAAAGGTACTTGAATACATGTATATAGTAGCATACACACACAGACATGTAGCCATGTTGATATGCCTTTTTTGTGATAAAGAAATGCATGTCTCATGTCTCATGAGTCTTGTGATAACGCCTTCCTTCGACCAACTAAATAACTAATTTCCAAAATATATAAATCGGTGGTCCATACGTACTCCATAACCCTCTTCCATTTATTATTTTTATCCGAATCCTATGCCTTCTCCTTCACTTGTATTGTATAATATGAACATTAAATTCCTTTGGAAATCTTAAAGTTTTTCTTTTCTTTATCGAATTATGAACTAATCTGAGATCTATATAACTATATGTATATGGATAGTTATGCTTAGTTCACTATGAGTGCAACGATTTTTTCGCAAATATAGATTTAGTTATTTTAACTTTTAAAGCTATAAATCCTCCATGAAACTTGACAAAAAAAAACAAAAAACAAAAGCAACTTGAAAATTCAATGATCCATCTACGACAACAGAAAAAATACTAATCTTATTTTGTTTTAATGATCATCTAAATCTTAATGTCCGCACGTGATCGTGACGTTGACCGTCGTACCGTAATAGTTACTTTCCTGAGGTCTTTTTTGTCGTATCCGATTCTTGTTTTTTAGAGAAAAAAAATATTCTCTAATTCTATTTTCACAATGGAACTATGGAATCTTATTTGAGATATAAACCATTAGAGTCATAGCAATTAGAGTAAAATTCTTTTTTCGCCACGTACATATAGAAAAAGAAAATTTCAACCGTACGTTATACTTGCACACTATTCCTCTTACCCATTTAATGGATTTTAACATTAATCAAGAATGATGAGACAAAACCCAATTTTAATTGTTGTAAATAGAAACCTTAACTTGAACAAAAGAGGATTATGAACGTCCACAATTTTAGCATCTTTTTTTGTTATGGTTATACTTACGAAAAATATGATCATTATGAAAATTACTTTAGATTATTATTATTATTCTGATGAGTACAAAGATTTGACTAGCTTGAGTGGACATCTCTTCTCCTTAAACCAACTTTTATGAAACAATAAAAATAATAATTTAAAACCAATAAGAGTAAACTTTAATACTTTATTATTATAAAATTCAATTTTATGAAACAGTATAAATTGATAATTTTAATCCAATAAAGGTAGACTGTAAAAATGTCATAAATTGAAGTTTTTTCTTTTAAAATAGACTTTAATAATTTATTATGAGGATTGGGTTAGTTCTCTTTAAAGTTTAAACCAATGGATCTTCCCCAAGGATTCAAACGGCTGAATCCACCAATTACGAAGAAAAACAACAAAAAACAAGGATGAGAAAATAAATGCCAACGACTAGTTTTTAAATCCGTAAAAACAAAAACAAAGAAAAAAACCATAATCGTAAGGTCGAAACTTTTTGGTATCTTTAATAGTCAATAGCAAAATTCATATACTTTATTTTATAGAAAAAGAGCATAATTTCCCTTGCATGCTTGATGCTTCTCATACAAACGGACACTTCTTTATTGGTTTTGTCTCTGTTCCTCTCATATGCCTCTGTGTTCGTGTCTGCAACAGATCTGTCTCCATTTCTTTCTCTCTCTCAAGGTTCTCATTTTTTTCTCTCTCTTAAAAAACAAAAAACAACAAAACCCTCTACCCAAATTGGAGGTTTCTCCTCTCTGCCAAAAGCCATCGTTATCTCCAGAACCCATCAGTTTCTTCTGAATCTGCATGTGAAAGTTTGGTGAAGAAAGAGGAGAGATCTGTGATAGCTTTTAAAACGCTGCCGTTTCTTGATTTATGTTGTTTCTGTGGCTGATGAGGTCACTAACAACGATGCCCACTTGCCTCTTTTTTCCACTCTCATCAATTTATCTCTCTCTCTTTCTTCACCTTCTTTAATGACAATCAAGTTCTCATCTTCAGTGTACAAGCAGCAGAAATTTTGATCCTTTAGCTTCTGGTTTTTTCCCTCTCAATTTGTAACAGAGCTCCAAAGTTTCCATTTTTTTTCCCATTTGGGTTTACAATTCATCGATTTAACTTTTTTACCACTGATTTGAGAACTTCTTGGAAGTCGGTTTTTGAGATTTGGGACTTTAAAGCTGTAATCTTTGGGTATTCAGTGGAATTAGGGCTATGACTTCAAGTTTGGAAAGTTGAGAAGGATTTGGTTTCAAGATGAGATACAATTCGATTTGGTTCTTGTGCAAGATTCCGAAAAGGAAAGAGGCAAAACTCTTCTTCTTCTGAATTAAATGACGACGACGACGACAACGACAAGAGTTGCTTCTTCTTCTTCTACTCGGAATCGAATTCTGAAAGATGCAAATGGAGACATCGGTGAGCATCTTCGTAACCACATCCATTTAACCAACTGTATTCACTTGAAGAACCATATGCATAAACAGAGTCCGGTTTTAACCGACCGTGCCTTAATGAGAGACCTCATTGTCCTCCAAAGGTCACGCTCGCTTAGAGATCCTTCTGCGAGCCCTCCGGCTTGGAACACACCTTCTTCGATCGTAGATTTGCTTCCGAAGAAAGGAGATCATGTGGAAGGAAGACGATCTGTTGATCAAAAGAAGTCTAGGTCTAGTCGTAGGTTGTCTGGATTGAGTGGTTCTTCACCTGTTGTGAACTTTGGGACATCTAAAGTGACTCCTTCTGATGAAGGGTTGGGTAAAAGCTGCGAAATTGGAGCTAGAGAAAGTGGTAGGAGAGTGAAGAGAGAAGAGTCTAGTAGAAAGAGTTATAGAGTTGAGGATGATTATCAAAATGTGAAGGAGGTCTCTCATGGTGTGGCTTCGGGTAATTCAGGATCAAAAGCTAGTGGCAGGCTTAGTAGAATCAATGATGCTATTGCTAAGTCACTATCTGACCAGTTAAACGAGGTTGTTGTGGGTGATAGTGATGATGTGGTTTCATCTAATGTTCGTCCACGGGTTAGGTATGGAGGTGGAGGTGGTGGAGGTGGAGGTGGTGGTGGTGGTGGTGGAGGTATCACTCGGGGATGCGCGGGTGGAATGAGTCGGCCTAAAAGACGGAAATTTAGAGGGACGAGGAGAGTTCGGGGTAAGAGTAGAGATACTGGTGGTGGTAAGAGCGAGATGTCTGTTGCTTCTAACTCACTGCCTCAAGGTGAGAAGCATGAGGGAGAAAAGGAGAAAGAGGGATTTGGGGAACAGAACATGACCAAGGCTTGTGGAATTCCGTTTAATTGGTCGAGAATTCATCACCGAGGGAAAACTTTCCTCGATAAGGCCGGTAGGAGCTTGTCTTGTGGTATGTCTGATTCCAAAGGAAGGAAAGGTGAATCCAATGAGAGAAATGGTTCTGATATGATGATGATACAATCTGATGATGACTCAAGCTCCTTCATCCGCTCTGATGCCGAGGCACTTCCTTTACTAGTTGATAGTGCAGAGAATGAAGGTTGGGTGCACGATTACTCGGGGGAGCTAGGGATTTTCGCAGACAATTTGCTCAAGAACGAAGAGGATTCTGAGCTTGCTTCAGAAGGAAGGTCAGGGGAGAAAAAGCACAAGAAGAAGAGCCATAGAAATGCTCGGCATCGGCATCAGCATCAGAGTCTTACAGAGAAATACACGCCTAAAACATTCCGGGACCTCGTGGGGCAGAACCTGGTGGTACAAGCTCTTTCCAATGCAGTTGCAAGACGAAAGCTTGGACTTTTATATGTATTTCACGGTCCAAATGGAACCGGAAAGACTTCTTGTGCTCGGATATTCGCAAGGGCTTTGAATTGTCATTCTGTGGAACAACCGAAGCCTTGTGGCACTTGCGGTTCGTGTGTTTCACATGAAACGGGCAAAAGCTGGAACATTAGGGAAGTGGGTCCTGTGGGGAGTTTCGACTTTGAGAACATCATGGATTTGCTTGATGGTGGTAATGTTAAGGTTTCATCGCAGTCGCCTCGGGTTTTCATATTTGATGATTGCGATACCTTGTCATCTGATTGTTGGAATGCGCTGTCCAAAGTGGTGGATCGAGCAGCACCACGCCGGGTAGTCTTCATCCTCGTGTGTTCGAGTCTTGATGTTTTGCCTCATGTGATCATATCGAGGTGCCAGAAATTCTTTTTCCCGAAGCTGAAAGACGCAGATATCGTTTACTCCTTGCAATGGATTGCATCAAAGGAAGAGATCGAGATAGAGAAAGATGCTTTGAAGCTTATTGCTTCGAGATCAGATGGTTCTTTAAGAGATGCTGAGATGACTCTTGAACAGCTGAGTTTGCTCGGACAGAGGATCTCTGTTCCTTTAGTCCAGGAACTGGTAAGCATTAACAAAGTAGATCGAAGTATCAAAACTTTTAAGATATTTTTTCAATGACATTCTTTTCTTTTCTCTGCAGGTTGGGCTTGTTTCTGATGAGAAATTAGTGGATCTTCTTGATTTAGCTTTATCTGCAGATACTGTAAATACTGTGAAGAATCTGAGAACAATAATGGAAACGAGTGTAGAGCCATTGGCTTTAATGTCCCAGCTTGCAACTGTCATAACCGATATTCTTGCGGGTAGTTATGATTTCACTAAAGATCGGCATAAAAGGAAGTTTTTCCGAAGGCAACCATGTGAGTTTTGACATTTTCCAGCCTTACTTAAACTGTAGAAGCTGAGTTTTGTTTTTTTTTGCTAATCCAACTTTTTGTGTTGTTCATTTTTAGTATCTAAAGAAGATATGGAGAAACTGAGACAGGCCTTGAAGACGTTATCCGAGGCAGAGAAACAGCTGAGAGTATCAAATGATAAACTGACTTGGCTCACAGCCGCGTTGCTTCAGTTGGCTCCTGATCAGAACTATTTGCTTCAGCGTTCTTCCACTGCGGATACTAGCTTTAACCGAAGTCCCCTGCCATTAGAGGACAATGGAGGTAGAGAAAGCTCAGATCACCATCTGGATCCTTCTAGCGACGCAGCAGCGGAAAAAAGTTCTGGACTGGTCAGAAGAAGAGGAGACAGTAGAAAAACCCGAGCCGCTGTTGAAGAGATTTGGTTAGAAGTTATTGAGAAGCTTCGAGTTAACGATTTGAGAGAGTTTCTTTATAAAGAAGGACGAATCGCCTCTCTTAGTCTTGGTTCAGGTAAATGCATTTCGTATCGAAAAGCTTGAATCTTTGAAGATGTTCAAAATATTTTTGAAGCCAATTTCTGTCTGGTGTAGTGAAATGATTGAATCTTGATGAGATTCAAGCATTATAAGCATTCATTCCGAAAAAAGCTTAAATCTTGATTAGATGTTCAAAAGTCTTTTGATGCCATTCTTTTTTCCTGGTCTTGTTGCAGCTCCTACGGTGCATTTAATGTTTAGTTCACCGTTAACCAAATCCACGGCTGAGAAATTCCGTGTCCATATCATGCAAGCATTTGAGGCGGTTCTTGAGTCTCCGGTAACTATAGAGATCAGATGCGAGACAAAGAGAGACCCAAAAAACAATGGACATCATCATCATCACCCGCCTGCGAAAGACAAAAGCCTTCCATCATCTTTAGCACTCATTGGCCAAGATTACAACATCGATGGAAGCGGAAGAAGTGAGATTGTTGAAGTTACTGAATCTAATGGACAAAGACGGCATCAACAACAACAGAAGCAAGAGGAGGAGAGGACAGAGCGAGTTGGTTCTTCCGCGTTAGCTCGAGCTAGAAGGAAACATTTGGAAGCAAGCCAGAGTCAGAACCAGAGCCAAAGCATTGTGAGAGGTAAGGTCTCGTTGGCTCATGTGATTCAGCAAGCTGATGGATGCACACTCCAAAACGGTTGGTCTAAACGTAAGGCCGTGTCTATCGCCGAGAAGCTGGAACAAGAGAATCTGTAAGAATCTCAAAACACTTAATCAAACATCATCCCAAAGATAGATCAATTTGTGAAATTGTTCATCTTTGTTTTCTTACAGGAGACTTGAACCAAGATCAAGAAGCTTGTTATGCTGGAAATCCTCAAGAGGCACACGTCGTAAGGTAACAATAAAAGCCCTCTTTATCTTCAGTAAAAATCAAACACTTTTTTGTTATGGGTAATTAAAAATATGGAAACTTTGAAATCGTAGGCCACGAGGTTGAAGGTGAGAACAAGAAGGGCAAGACCACATTCATTATTGAAGCTCGTGTCGTGCGGGAAATGTCTGTCGACGAGATCTCCAACAAGATAAAGGCTTTTTGTTCTTTTGATCAATCATACGCAGATTTTACTGTAATCATAGCCAATGTAGCTTCTTTGCAATTTTAAAAAATTTCTGGATCTGTTCTTGCCACAAAATAAATTAATTAGTCTTAACTGTCAAAGTAGATTTTTAAGAGGTGGGACTTGTGTAGAAGTATCAAGAAATGACTTGTGTAAACCTCAGACGCTAACGCATCAAGAAGTGCGTTTCTGGAGATCGTCAGTTATATCCAAACCTCGAGCACAATCTGTGGACGCAACAAGCTTAGCAACAAAATAATCAAACTTCCATAGAAAAAAAAAAGAAGGGGAAATGCACAAACATAGGTAACTTGACACTAGTGTAAGCGAATCAGTCAGTAATTTACCAATTTGAGTGCAGAGAGAGCTTGGTATAACAAGCCTCCCAAGGTTGCTACTAGGGGTGGGCGTTTTATCCGAATCCGAAAATCCGAACCGAACCCGATCCGAAAAAAGGATATCGAATCCGAACCCGAACTAACAAAATACCCGAATGGATCTTGACTCATGTATCCGAAAAACCGAACCCGAATCCGAACCGAACCGAAACCCGA